>JBBPBT010000524.1:1551130-1572372 GCA_037974875.1 Cicer bijugum
TTCACATATCCTTTAAAGAAAATAGTTTGAGTGATTGTAAATTATTTTAAGAAAATAAATATGTATTTTGAAAAATAAAATTTACATTAATTAAATGATATTAGTGAAATTTCTAATATTTGAGATTAAAAATATGAGTTTTTAGTATTTTATATTCAAATCAGATGGAGTAACATTGACATTAAATTGTATCACCTCCACTAATTAATATCAAAGTGAATACATCTTTATTAGCATGACTGACTTTATGAAATGATGTAAAAGACAATTAAAAAATAAATACATCTTTAATTTTTAAAATTTTTATTTTGGTCAAAATTTTCTTCAATTATAAGAGGCTAGACTGATAAAGATTAATGCAATCCTTAAGCTTATTAGCATTGCGCATCAAAAAAATGGCCTCTCCAAATCCAATGATCTTAAAATTCTCATTTTTAATGATTGTCTTTGTGTTGTTCGAAAAAGGAACATTTGCATTTGAGTCTAGAGAGGATGTTAGTATTGATCCAAAGGTACAAGTTGTAATTACGAACGGATTAGATGTACCTCGAAGTTCCAAAACTATCACTCTTCATTGTAAATCTAAAGATGACGATCTTGGATTTCACACACTCAAGTTTGGAGAATCTTGGGATTTTACATTCAGGCCATTAGTATTTCCAAGTTGGCAAAACACATTATTCTTCTGCAGCGTTACATGGGATAAAGATCCCGCCCTTCATTATCTTGATGTTTACAATGAAAAAGATGATCGATGCAGCAAGTGCTTATGGAAAATTACGTCAAAAGGTGGTTGTAAGTATAGCACAGATAGGCAAAAGTATGATGTGTGCTTTCCTTGGAAAAGTGTTCAATTAGTTGGGGCAAATAATTCTTCCAAAATATAACTTTTTACGTGTAATTTCTTACAATTGAAATAATACCAATACAAGATTTTTCGATTATTCTTGATTATTATTTTTCTTTATTTGTTTATGGAAACACTCCTCCATGATAAAATTTAAACAAAGAAGCATATGTTAATATAATGTATTTTTTCTTAAAAATTTCACAGTTCTGTAATTGCATTATACAAAACAATATCATTCATCAATAAAGAGAATAATAGACAACTAACCAATGACTCAATTGAAGAAACTCAAAAAATGTTAACCCTATAGTTGGCACCAAAGTGAAAATGAGGGACACAAAAAGATGGTTGTACAATTGTCTCCAACATACAAGCTTGCTATCGACAGGATTTGTGGTGGTGATTGGTGAGAATGAGGGAAACCAGAGTGACAAGAATGAATGAGCAAAAGAAAGAGAAATCGCGAGGGTTTCTTTTGGGAGTGGGGCAAAAAGAGAGGGATAAAGGGAGGAAAATTGAAGGCGAAGAAGTAGTGGAAAGGGATGAGAGTGGATGAAAGCGCCTCCTCAGCAGTCGTTTGCATAGTTCGTGTCGGTGGATGCTGACAACGAAGAAAGTGAGAGTGGAATGAGAGGGAATGAGTTGATGAACGAGAGAGAAAAAAGCACAACTTTGGGAGAGTGGGTGAAAAAAAGAGAGATAGTGAAAGTTAGGGCGAAGAAAAAAGTAATATATTTTCCAAATAAAAATTGTAGTGTTGGACGGGCGAATGCTATATTTTCAATAAGTAAACAAAATATAATTTCTACTCTAAATCGACGCTACAAGCATCAATGTCGGTAGGTGATGCTAAAATCATACGCTAAAACCATATTTTCTAGCAGTGGAAGATACGACATTTATTGTGAGATATATAGAATAATAAATTTTACATAAAATGAAATTAAAACAATTATTTTTGTTAAAATAAATTAATTGTATAACATGTATAGGATTATTAATATATAATATTCACATGAGAGAGGGTCCCAACCATGGGTGTCACCTCTAAATCCATCCCTGAATATAAGAATCAATTAATAACATAACTTGATAAATAAAATATTAAATTAGCAACATAAACTAAAATTTAAAAGGTATAAATGGGTGATTGAACGGAGTTGTAATTTTAGAGTCAAATATTGTAGTCAAAACAAAATAGAAATAGACTAAATTACAAATATTCCTACAATAAAATAAACTTTATTTATCAATATTGATTGTCGTAATACTCATCACCATATATCTAGAATATGGTAATAAATTTATTTATTATAATTCTACAGAGACAATCATTTAAAATATCACGAGTATAGTTAGTGAAATAAACTATAACTAAAAAAATATATAGTTGACAATTATCCTATAATATACCAAGATTACAATATATATTAGTACTTATGCAAATTATGAATACATAATTACATTATTTGGTTCTGGATCCAACCTTAGTCCCTCTTATCTGCTATAATACAAAAAAAAAATATGGAGTGAGATAATAATCTATGTAAGTTCTATAAAATTCCATTTGTTGGATGCAACATAAAATATGATATGAACATGAATTTTATTCCTAAAAGAGTATTTAACTTTTACTTTTATCATTCCTTGAACTATGAAAAGTATCATATTCCTTTTTTTTTATGCTTCAAGTATGGAAAAATATTATATTCCTCTTTTTCCATCATATATGGAAAAAAAAATTATATTAGTTGAATTTAATTTGTTTATGTGAGAATTAGTTGAATTTGATTTGTTTTGAGGTGTGTTTTGTAGTGATTAATGGGGTGTAAATTCTATGTTCATATATAGTATTATGAATTTTTTAGATGTGATGTAGGTGTGGATTTTGTGGATATTGAATTAATTAAATTTGATGAGTTTGAGTTACGTAATCAATTATTTTCAAATAAATGAGTTTGAACGGAAGTTGAAATTTTACGAAAAATTTAGAGTTGTTAAAGTTGTGAAAAAGTTCAAATTTTAACTAAGTTAAAGAGTTTGAGCAAAAAGATAGCTTGAAATTAACAATGCTTAAAGTTTAAAATGTTACCCTTTTAATTACTCTTGGACGGAGTTTAACAAGAAAAAAAAAGTTTAGAGTATTTTATTAACTCAAAAATTTCGGTGCTTTAATAGTCGAGTGTGTGTATGTGAAATTTGGATAATATTTGTTTTATTTAGTTTAAAGTAAATAATATAGATTATCTGATTTTAAAAGTTTGGTGTGTGAGAAAGATTTAATTTTAGGAATTTTGTTGTGTGTGGATTAGTTTTATTGTGAACAAATTGTTATAAATATTCATGTTTATGTAGTTAGCTCCTTGAGTCTCGAAAAGGAGTCGAGACCGTTGATACCGAGTTAGTGGTAGGAAGAACTCTGATATATTAATGTTGTTGTGGTGATTTATGGTTGAAAATTTTGGAGATTGAATATGGAGGATTAATGTTTGAAAATTATAGTGACTCATGTTTGGTGAAATTGATGTGTTCATAATTAATATTATGAATTTTTGAAAAAAAATTTATGTGTGGATTGGTGGAAAATGAATTTAATTCAATTTGTGTGGATTGAATTTGGAAATGTGATTTATGGGTGTTTACTTAATGATTGTGGTGAAAAGAGTCAGAGTATACTCATGCATTTCATAGTACGTGGTGACTGCGATGGGGCCATGGTGATAGTGGTGACCGTGATGGGCCACGGGATGATGCCATGTGAATTGCTGGTTCATCTTATCCTTGCGGGGATTGTCGCGTCGTGCTGATATGTGAAAGATTGCACTCTAGAATGTGCTGATCTATGAGCGATTGCACTCTAGACAATTGTGCTGGTCTGTGAGCGACTACACTCTTGTATGTCGTGCTGGTCTATGAGAGACTGCACGCTAGAAAATCGTGTTGATCCGTGAGAGATTGCACCTCGGTAATTAGTACTGGTATGTGACAGGCTATACAATTATGATTTACGCCCCTCGAGGAGGGTTTTGGTTTGGAATTCCGGAATCATGCATTTTGGCATATACGCATTGCATTAGGGTGTTTGGCACGTGAGTCATGTTTGATGATTGTATATACAAAATCAGAATCAGAATAGCCAACAAGAGTGCAAGTTGATCCCTTAGGATACCATAAATCTAGATTTTTGGTTCCTATTAGATATCTAAAGATTCTTTTGACTGCACTTAGATGGGATTCCTTAGGATTAGTTTGATATCTTGCACACATGCAGACACTAAACATAATATCAGGTCTACTAGTTGTAAGATATAATAAAGATCCTATCATTCCTCTAAACATGGTCACATCTACAGATTTTCCCTTTTCATCTTTTTCTAAATGACAAGCTTGACTCATGGGTGTATCAATGGATTTAAATTTATCAAAGCCAAACTTCTTTAAAAGATCATTATAATATTTTGTTTGACTTAGGAAAATACCATTCTTGCTTTGATTGATTTGAAATCCTAAGAAGAAGGTTAATTCTCCCATCATGGACATTTCAAATCTTCCTTTCATCATATTTTCAAATTATTTGCAAAGTTTATTGTTTATGGATCCAAAAATTATGTCATCAACATAAATTTGTACAAGCAGAATGTCTTTTCCCTTTTTCTTTATAAAGAGTGTTTTATCAACATTTCCTCTTAAAAAATTTTGCTGTATGAGGAAATTGCTGGCCTTTGGCAACTAGTCTAGCCTTATTTCTAGTGATTACTCCACTCTCATTCATTTTTAGTTTCTACTTGAGAAACAAAGGTTGTTAAATTGTAGAAATGTCTAAGATATTTTCTAGTAGCAACCCCTTTTGAAATTTCTCCAATGATGTTGTCAATTGGATGCTTTTTGTTAAATTTCCATTCCTTAGGTAAGTCATCTTCCTTTATAGGTTCTATACAATCAATGTTAGTAGGAGGTGATGTTTCATTTGGTTCTTTTGGATCTGATTCTACAATTTCATCAAGGTAATCATCAACTATAAGAGGGGTATTGTTCAAGTTTTTAGTAAACATTTCATCAATTTTTACATGAACAGATTCATCTATAGTTTTAGTTCCTTTATTGTATATCCTATAGGCCTTACTAGTTTGGGAATATCCTAGAAAAATTCCCTCATCTACCTTAGAGTCAAATTTCCCTAGATGCTCTTTTCCATTATTCAGTACAAAACACTTGCATCCAAAGACTCTAAAATAGGCAATGTTTGGTTTTCTATCTTTGTATATTTCATAGGGTGTTTTTCTAAGTATAGGCCTAATTAGAACTCTATTTATTACATGTGTAGCTGTGTTTATTGCATGAGCCCAAAAGTACTTTGGAAGCTTAGAGTCATTGATCATTATTCTATCAAGTTCTTCTAGAGATCTATTATTCCTTTCTACAACTCCATTCTATTGTGGAGTTCTTGGGGCTGAGTAAATGTGGTGAATTCTATTTTGTTCACAATAATTATCAAAAGATTCATTTTGAAATTCTCCACCATGATCACTCTTAATGGAAACTATTTTCTGATTCGTCTCATTTTGAACTTGATTTGCAAATTTTTTGAAAATTGAGAAAGCATCACTTTTGTGAGATAGAAAATAAGTCCATGTATATCTAGAGTAATCATCAACTAAAACATAGCCATACAGATTTCCTCCATAACTTTTTACTTGAGAGAGACCTAATAGATCCACGTTAATTAATTGTAGAACTCTATTAGTTTGTACTAAGTTTATTAGTGGGAAGGAGGACTTAACTAATTTACTTTTCTCACAAGTCGCATAATTTGTCTGTAGTAAATTTTTTGTTTGGGAGACCTAGCAGTAGTTTTTTGCTAACTAATTTTTTAAGATGATCTATATGTATGTGAGCTATTCTCTTGTGCCACAACCAATCTTCATCAGATTTTGATAACAAACAGCAAACATTATTTGCAGGCAAAGAATCAAGATCAATCATGTATATATTATTTACCCTTTATGCTACCAATTTTATGCTATTATCTTCCTTGTGCTCAAGTTTACAAGTATGTGATGTAAAATATACCTGGAATCCTTTATCGCAAAGCTGACTAATGCTAAATAAATTGTGTTTCAAACCTTTTACATAGAGAACATCCTTGATTACCGTTGTTGATTCACTCCCTATGTCTCCAGCACCAAGTATTTTAGCTTTGTTGTTGTCACCATACTTTACATATCCTCCATCCTTTAGCTTCAGAGACAAGAATTTTGATTTGTCTCCAGTCATATGCTTGGAACATCCACTATCTAGGTACCATGAGTGATTTTTGGATGTCAAGCATACTTACAAAACAAAATTTAAATTTTGGTTTTACGTACCCAATTCAGATTGGGTCGTTGAGGGTTAGTTTCAATCATAGGTTTCTTTACTCTCCAAACTTGTTTCCATCCTTTGTTAGCAAGCTTTTTCAGTTTACAATTGAAAGCTATATGTCCTTGTTTGCAACAAAAATGACATGAAAAAGTAGAGGACGTACTTTTGAGTTTGTTTAATGAAAACATCATGCATTTGCTTTAATCTAACAAATTTATTATTCCTTTGAGCATTCCTATTTGGTCTATAGCCAATTCCAAATTTATTATTTTGATTCTTTTTAGCATTCCCATTTGGTCTATAACCAATTCCAGATTTTTCATTATGATTCATTTGATTCCCAAGAAGAACATTTAGGTTGTTTTTACCACTAGTAAATTTTGCTAAATCAAATTGTAGTGATTCAACCTTTCTTTCAAGTTCTTTAAAACTACTGATTTTATCATGTGCTTCCTTTTTCAAAATTTCATTCTTGTCTTCAAGCAACTTATGATTTTTTTTTAATTTCTTCATACATCATGCACTATTTTCTAACATTTTCTTAGGGCTAATCAATTGTTTGACTACCTTAACATGTTCATCATGAAATTCATTAAAAGCATCATGCAATTATTCATAAGAGGGATTAGAGGTAGTACTTACTTCACTATCTAAATCTGAATCTGAGTGAGTTTTGGCCATTAGACACAAGTTTGCTTCTTCTTCTTCTGAAGATGCACAAGATTCTTCATAATTGTCATTCCAAGCTATGTAGGATCTTTTTGTTTTTGAAGGTTGTTGATCCTTGCCTTTAGCTTGGACATACTTGTTTCTATTTTGCCGTTGAAAACATTCAGATTTTATGTGGCCTGTTTTCCCACATTCATAGCAAGTTATCACTTTGCTATCATTTGTCTCATTCTTGCTGAAGCTTTTTGTCCTTGAACTAGATGGTTTCTTTGATTGGTTTCCTTTCTTTCTCAGAAACTTCTTGAACTTTCTGACCAGCATTTCGATTTCATGTTCTTCATCAGTTTCACTATCGGAATCATCAGTACATGTTTCTAGTTCAGATTTTGTTTTATGAGCTTGAACCTTCAGAGATAGTCCTTTTCATTTCCGATTAGTTTGCTCAGCCTCATTCAACCTGTGCAGCTCCATTACATGTTCTCTTAGTTTGCCAAGAAGGGTTGCAATGGTCATGCTTCCAAGATCCTTTGATTCAGCTATTGCAGTGACCTTAGGTTGCCATTCTCTTGTCAAGCATCTCATCACCTTGTTTATTTGTTGCTCATTGTCAATTACATTACCTAGAGCTTTTACATTGTAAATGACATGTGTGAATCTTGTATGCAAATCATTAATTAACTCATCCTTCTTCATATTAAAGAGTTCAGAGTGTTGGTTCTGGCCCTCTTGACATCAGTTGTGCCTTCATGAGTTTCGTAAAGTGTATCCCACATTTCTTTGGCAGTTTTGCAATTTGATACCCTAAAAAACTCATCAGCACTTAAAGCAAAAGTTATTATATTTTTGGCTTTTGCATTATATCCAACTTTTTTCTTATCATCATCAGACCAATCAGATCTGGGTTTCAAGATTAATGATTGACCAGTACCAGCAATTCTAGGCACATAAGGATCATTTTCTATTGCATCTAATATGTCAAGACCACTAGCCTCTAGAAAAATTAGCATTCTTTCTTTCCAGTACATATAAGCAGACCCATTAAAGGCAGGGGGTCTAGCTAAAGAGGCACCATCACCCAGGAATTCAATAGAGGTCATTTTCTTTTTAAGAATTAGTCTAAAAGATTAGGCTCTTGATGCCAATTGATGGTATAACGGCCTCTAACCTTAGAAAGATATACACAAGATTATTAACCATATTATCCAATTTCTTTCTAAATGATGAACTTAATATTAAAACCAACTTGTTTAATATTAATTCCAATTTAACAGTGATAGATTCAAAAATTAATCAAAATAGAGATTCAAACACACATGTATTATCAAGATAAAGAGTATAGATTCAAAACTTATTCAAAACAGAGATTCAAGAACACATGCATCATCAAGATAAAGAGTATAGAGATAGAGAAGTGTGCACCAGAGATTTTTATACTGGTTCAACAATCGATTCAATAGTCTACATCCAGTCTTGAAATTACTCACAGATTTCAGCCTTTACTAGAAATGATTTGAGTATGTTTACAGACTTTCCAGCACTTCAATGCCTATACATCTAACTCGACATCCATCTACAACACCAACCAATCTATCCTTAAGAACTAATCGCCAAGCTCTAGCAAGATCAGATTGAGATCTCTTTTAGATGAAATCAAGCATCCTAAAAGATGACCACCAGTTTCACAATGCTGGATTTCCACACACTTCCTTTTACAAAGATTGTTTCTTTCAAAAACAACTATGTACTAAGAATTAAGAACACTTGATTCAATCACAAATGAATTCTCACACTAAGTATTTGCCAATAATATTTATGAGTTATAACAGTTTTTTTCAAAGTGTAATTTTCGAGTAGCTAATGAAAACATTCAGCTCTTTCAAATGTATTAACTGTTATGAAAGTTGTGATTAGTTCAGTTTATATAGTTTCAGAAAAACTTCAGACAGATCAATTTCCCAACCGATTTATTAATGTGTATTACTAGCTTAATCGATTGCCTAATCGATTATCGTGTTTCTTGTTTTTCTTGAATCTTGAAATAGATGAACTAATCGATTTCCTAATCGATTCTTTTAATGCATATATCAGAAACTGACACTCAGTTTATATCAGAATCGATTGACTAATCGATTATAATTGTTTTGTTCAAACAACGAGATCAAAACAATCGATTACTCAATCGATTCACCTTCATTGACATAATCGATTTGGAAATGGTCTAAATTCTCCTTGTACCTCAGACATTTACTCCAATCGATTTTCCAATCGACTTGACTTGTCCCAATAGCTCAGATATTTAGTTAAAATCGATGTGCCTATCGATTATGCAATATGTTTCTGATAAATGATGAACTGATTCATTCATGCAATCGATTAACTAATCGATTAGTGCAAAATTTTCAAATTAAGAAAAATATATCAAATCGATTGTCCAATCAATTTCTTTAATCATACAACACAGGCCTGATTAAAAACATTTTAGTAATCGGTTTGCCAATCAATTGACTCAGTACAGGCTTTGTTATGTGGGTTAGAAAATCGATTACCCAATTGATTTGCAAATCGATTGTCCAATTGATTTCATTAATCATAAAACATTTAAGTAATTGATTTCCCAATCGATTAACTCAATGAAATTTGTTCTGTGAATTAGACAATCAATTACCCAGTTGATTTGTCAATCGATTTACCAATGGATTGATTAATATACTTTTTTTATGATTTCAATTTTAATTTGGCAAATACTTAGATATATGAAACCATAATGATGAATCTACCTATTAAATACTATGAACACTAGACAAAATTGCATATAATCTTCAAGCTTTGTATATTATCATCAATCTCTGCTTAAGATTTGTCCAAGTGTTTGATTGTTTTTCACATAATCTTCAAGCCTTTTGATATGATTAATCTTTGCTTGATTGATTTCCTGAAATGTATCTCAACTTACACTATTAGATTTATCAAATAATGCATATACATTGTATGTTTGGAAGTTATATCAAAATCAATATCCAGGAGGCATATTTCTTACATAGCAAACTAATCAAAATCCATTGGAATGTGAAAATGATCAAGTTTGTCCGATAAACCACTAATGTCCTAAGATAGAGTGTCATGATTGCGAGCAATAGTAGTTTCAATGTCCTAGAAGCGAGTGTCGATAGAAGTGGTCTGATTTTCGAATTGAGTTTGGAAGAAGGTTTGGAAAGAATCAAGGCGGGTCATGAGCATTTGATTTGAGATATAATCATCACCAGAGGTTGTTTCCTCGCCATCTTCATCACCCTAGGCAGCAACATTTGAGGGTCTAGCAGTGTCTTCTTGTGCAGCATCAGATGGTTGACTATAATCACCTTTATGCACAAAAGATTCAAGCTCCTCATTCCATATGATCCTCATGTTAGGCAAGACACTTAAATCCAACATATTTTCTTTGGTGGGTGTATACATAACTTCATCAAAGAAATCCACCCCAAAGTGTTCCAAAATTCGGGAAACTTCCTTCGCATATGGTAATCCAATTGCCTCTCGGGATCCAAACATGACAGATTTCACAAAGTATGCCCAATTTAGTTGACGACCTTCATACATGAAATTCATAATTTGTAATTCAAACTCCGTAATTTGGGAGTAATTTCCAGCCTTCGGAACCATAATGTAGCTAAGGAAATAGTGCAAAAGGCAATAATCAACAACAAGATTTCCCACTCCATACCGTTGTTTGGCATATTTGGAACCAGCTTGAGTCCTCTTTTGTTCCATTGTGCGTCTGTCATACCGCCATAGGGCAACATACGCATCATACATAGAGATATCACCCCATTCACACAATTTGTTGTGACAAAACTTTTGACCATTAAAGGGAATGTTCAGAATTTCACCTATGGTTTTGGTATTTAACCGAATGGTTTTACCCTTAACTCGAGATACCAGTATTTTTCCAACTTGGATGAGATTGCAATAAAAAAACCCTAACTAAGTCTGGATAAACAGGACCTTTGTAACCTATAAACTCTACAACATGTTGTGCTTTGAGCAATGTAGGAAATTTAAAGGCAGAGAAAGAGTTTAAGGTACCATATTTTGGAATGATAAGTCGCTTGTTAAAGTAGAATGTGCGAAAACGATCAATTTCTTCCGGAGTATGTAGAAGCCAGGATAAATCCGTGATGTTGGGATTCCTTGTTCGTTTTCTTGAGGGACCCACTACTGCATGCTTGGTTTGTGGTCCTCGTTTGCGTGCATCCATGGTGAGAAAGGAGGTTTTGGTGAAAAATGGGTTTTGAGAGAAAAAGTAAGAGATGTGAGAAATCTGATGTTGAATGACAAGAATGAAGTAATGAGTGATGTAGTTTGCTAGGTTGGGTGAATGGGTAACTAAGTGAAAGGAGGATGGACGAGATTTTGGGAGAAGAGAGAAAAAGCTACAACTATGTATTCAAATACCAAATGTAAAATAACCTTAAAATGTGAAACAACTTTTATATCTAGGAAAAAACGCAAAGGTGAAGTCGACTACACCTACTTGTATTTGAATACACATTGTTCTAGGAACGTGTATTCGACTCCACATTTGTATTCGACTACATAAGCGAATTTTTGCTTAAAAACTAAATTTTTATGGAAATCTCAACATGTAACACAAAAATTTATATATCAAGAATCTATATTCATCAAGAAATTTTAATTAAACAACTTTAAGATGAAATTTTTTTGAAGAGAGATGACAAAATATATGTATCATGCAATTTCAAAGATCATTTTCATTTAAAATACCAAGTTCTCTTCGAATCTTATAAAATGAGTCCTTAGGTAAAGGTTTTGTAATGATATCAACCAATTGATTATGTGTATCGACAAATGTTACCTCAACATTACCTTTAAGCACATGATCCTATAGAAAGTGATGTCGTATATCGATGTGTTTAGTTCTAGAGTGCATGATTGGATTCTTTGAGATGTTTATTGCACTTGTGATGTCACATCTTAAGGGAATGCATCTGAGATCAACTCCATAGTCATGTAATTGCTATATGAGCCAGAGAATCTGGGAACAACAACTTCCTGCTGCAATGTATTCAGCTTCAGCAGTACTAAGTTCAACACAAGCTTGCTTTTTACAAAACCATGATACTAGTGCATTGCCTAAGATATAGCAAGTGCCGCTTGTGCTTTTACGATCTATTTTGCATCCTGCATAATCTGAATCAGAGTATCCAACTAGGCTACATATGCACGATATTTGGATATGTCGATTGAAATTTCTGATGCATCTTTATCAACATATGTTCCAGAGCCCATTGAAGTTGTACTTGCTTTGCAGTTTTCCATTTCAAATTTTTTGAGTAATTCTTTACAATATTTTGCTGGATTTATGAAGATGCCATGCTCAAGTTGGTTAATGTGAAGTCCAAGAAAATAGTTTAATTTTCCCATCATGGATATTTCGAATTCTCCTTGCATTATTGAAGAGAATTCTTCACATATGTCCTTGTTGGTTGATCCAAATATCATGTCATCAACATAAATTTGAACCAATAGTGTGTGACCATTATCTCTTTTGACAAATAATATTTTATCAACCTCCCCATTGTCAAATCCTCGTGCACATAAAAAGGTGCTTAATCTATCATACCAAGCTCTTGGAGCTTGTTTTAGACCGTAAAAAGCCTTTTATAATTTGTAAACATGTGAGGGATTTTTGGAATCCTCATACCCAGGGGGCTGTTTGACATAGACTTCTTCATTTATGTATCCATTGAGAAAGGCACTATTCACATCCATTTGATATAACTCAAAATTCATGGAACAAGCATACGCAAGTAGTAAACATATTGCTTCTAATCTTACTATCGGAGCAAATGTTTCGTCAAAATCTATCCCTTCTTCTTGATTGTATCCTTGAGCGGCCAATCTAGCTTTGTTGCGGACAACTATGCCATTCTCATCTAGTTTAGTTTTAAACACCCATTTTGTACCTATGATGTGTTTATTTCCAGGATTAGGAACAAGTTCCCATACTTGGCTTCTTTCAAATTGATTGAGTTCTTCTTGCATGGCAAGTATCCATTGATCATCTTTAAGTGCTTCACCCATTTTGGAGGTTTCGATTTGAGAAACAAATGCCATGTTTAAGCAAGCATCTTGCAGTTTTAATCTTGTTGTAACTCCTTTATTGATATCACCTATGATGTTATCAATTGGGTGATATCTATGGGTTCTCAATTCTCTAGGAAGATCATCACTTTGCCTTTCAATGTTGACTTCACTTTCTTGATCTGGTTGATTAGTTTGATGTTCTTTGCTTGTATCATCGCGTTCAAAAACATCATCATCACAAGAAATAATATTTTCCTCTTTTATGGGGTTAGTTTCATCAAAAGTTACATGCATTGATTCTTCAACTAATGAAGTTCTTTTATTGAAGATTCTAAATGCTTTACTAGATATAGAGTAACCGAGAAATATACCTTCGTCAACTTTTTCATAAGATTTTCCAAGGTTGTCTTTACTGTAAGACCCATAATTTTAAATTACACTTTATGTATTTTAGTGTATTTTGGGTATTGAACTCGGAGGCTTTTTAGCCAAGTTATTAATATTTTGTGAGCTTAAATGCCCAAAAATATATTTTGATACCCCGATTAAAATTGTTCGTCGGTAAATAAATTAAATTAACTGCTGTGGATCTTTTACGATTAATTTAATTCTAGAGAGTTTCGTTAAAAATATCTTGGGTTGCTAAAAATTGCATCTGTCAATCGAGTTGCGATGAGAGTAGATATTTTTAACCGAAAAGTGGTTTGGAGAGGTTATGGGTGAAATGGTAATTTTATGGAATATCTAGATATTTTAAGATATTTGTTATATATATATATATATATAGAAAGAAAAGGAAAGGAAGGAAAGAGAGAGAAAAGAAAATAGAAGAAAGGAAAAGAGAAAGAAAGAAAAGAAAGCATTTCCATCTCCTTCCTCTCACTAACCCGCGCGCTCATCTCCCTCCTTCTCCATTGTTATCCATTTTTTTTGCTTTCTTTGCTTCCTTTAGTTCCAAAATAGAAACCCAAGGTTAGTGGGTAAGAGAGCAAGGTTTTCTCAGCTTCACTCTTCCTCTTTGATTCGAGAACGGAGAAAAACGGTATTAGGGATTCAAACTCAAATCTCCCCGTTTCATCTAGATCTAAGCCTTCTTTCAAGAAGTGATAGAAGGGAAAATTGCTCACTACCACGCTACGGTGCTAGGGGACCAACTTTGGAAGCGGCGTTGCGAGCGGAGATTTTACCGGATTTGCTCGCGGTACTGTAATCGCACGTTACAGCTAACGTGAAGGTAAGGGCTCCTTCCAAACTTTTAGTTTGCATTTAGGGCCTTATCTGTAGTTGTGTGGAAAAGAATTTGATTAGGGTTGGTGTATTGAATTGGAGAAAATGAATTTAACTCATTTATGTATAATTTTGAGTAAATGAAATTTGATGTATTTGAGTGTTATGAATTCGTGATTTGTGTTCATCGTACTTGGCGTGTTCATACTTGATGTTTGTTGATTGATGTGATTTGGTGTGAATCGTTGATTGATTTGGATGGAATTTGATAACATGTTTGAGATGTGTTTTGTGTGGCTTGCGTGGAAAAATGATTTTGTGTAAGTTACGGATTGAATGTCAATGTACGTTTGAGTTTGTTTTTGTGTGGGATTTGAAAACCATTAAGTTAAACGAGTATTAAGAATGGGGAATCTCTTAATGTCTTGTATACTTAATGAGAGTTTTGGAAAATCGTTTAAGTTAAATGAGAATTAAGAATGGGGAATCTCTTAATGTCTTATTTACTTGAAGTTTGTTTTGAAAATCGTTTAAGTTAACTGGGCGTTAAGAATGGGGAATCTCTTAATGTCTCAGTTACTTAATGTTGTTTTGGAAAATCGTTTAAGTTAAATGAGAATTAAGAATGGGGAATCTCTTAATGTCTTATTTACTTGAAGTTTGTTTTGAAAATCGTTTAAGTTAACTAGGCGTTAAGAATGGGGAATCTTTTAATGTCTCGGTTACTTAATGTTGTTTTGAAAATCGTTGAAGTTAAATGAGAATTAAGAATGGGGAATCTCTTAATGTCTTGTTTACTTAATGTTTGTTTTTGAAAAATCGTTGAAGTTAAATGAGTATTAAGAATGGGGAATCTCTTAATGTCTTATTTACTGAATGTTTTGTTGTGGAAATCGTTTAAGTCAAAAGTATATTAAGAATGGGGAATCTCTTAATATGTTTGTTTGCTTAATGTTTGGCGTGAAAATCGTTTAAGTCGAATGAGTGTTAAAAATGGGGAATCTTTTAATAACTGCATTTGCTTAACGATTGATGTGAATGGAGTTAGTATACGCTCATGCATTTTCATGCTTTTTGTAAATCGTGCAGACCCGTGATAGGTGGCACCTTGATAAAGAGTACTTTGGCCTGTGATAGGCCGTACATTTATGATTTACGTTTTTGTAAGTTGTGCAGACCCGTGATAGGTGGCACCTTGGTAAATTGTGCTTCGGACCGTGATAGGCGGTACATTTACAACTTACGGTTTTTTGTAAATTGTGCACACCCGTGATAGGTGGCACCTCGGTAAAGAGTACTTTGGCCTGTGATAGGCGGTACATTTACAATTTACGTTCTTTTTAGTAAACCGTGCAGACCCGTGAAAGGTGGCACCTTGGTAAACGATACGGGCCCGTGATAGGCAGTACGTTTATGGTTTACGCTTTTTAGTAAATCGTGCAGACCCGTGATAGGTGGCACCTCGGTAATTGGTACTTTGGCTTGCGATAGGCGGTACAATTATGATTTACGGCCCTTCGAGGAGGGTTTTGGTTTGGAATTCCGAGTCCATGCATTTTGGCATATACGCATTGCATTAGGGTGCTCAGCAATGAGTCGTGGTTGATTCAAATTATGATTGTGTTGATTTTGCTAAGTGTTATGGTTTGAAATTATGTGTAAGTGTGTCTTGATTCAAAATGTGATTTTGTTGATTGTACTAAGAGTTATGTTTTGGAATTGTGTGATAGTATGCTAGGTTGTAACAAACGTTTTCGAAACTCATAATGATGTGGTGATTGTAACACCCCGTTTTTCAAAGCGAGGGTGTATTTTTTTTTTCGAAAGAAATTAAAAATACAACAAGGAAATAAATAAAACCGAGCAAATTAATAAAATAAAACCTTTGGATACATATTTAAATTATTTCAATTTATAAGCAGCGGAAAAGTTTTTCGAAATATGAATCCAGAGTATTTACACCTCAAAAAATGGTACAAGGAACCCATCGAAAATAAACTGTCATGCTGACAATATTAGTAAAGATACAATTTTCCAATTTAAAATAAACACAATTCAAAAGAAAGACATTTATTCCCTCTATGTCAACCTAATCTGATCATTCTACAAAACACACTAAACACCTTGAGTGATCCCCACGCGCCCCGTGAGATCCTCCTAACGTAGCTCCAATCAAGCACTCCCATCCACATTCCCTTCCGGAGGGTACGAACCAGTAGGATCATCCTGACTCTCATCTGAGGGCAAAGCCCAGATTTCCACAATAGTTGTAAAGGGTCACCAACCGAAATTAACAGTTAACACATAACATTTAAGCTTTTCAATGCACAAATAACCTTTTCAATTTATCATACATATTAGATGGGTTTTTCCACATGCTAAAAGTTCATGTAAAGCTTGCCAAATGTAAATGACATCAAATAGAGTTATCAATCCATCAAGTAATACATAACTGAACAAAGCATTGATAAATCCATTGAGCAATCAATTATCTAACTCAAAATAAGATTTTCCACTAAGCCAATCAATCGGGGAAATCAATTTCCTGAAAGTTTTTAGTGAAAACTGAACTCTGGGCTTAAATCAATCGATTGGGTAAATCGATTGACTCAATCGATTGGGTAAATCGATTGACAGACAGACAGAGCCCCTGTATTGAATCAAATCGATTGGGCAAATCGATTTCGTGAAAGACAGAGCCCCTGTAATGAATCCAATCGATTTGGCAAATCGATTTCTTAAATGGTTTTGAAAAACATATCACAAACTCGATTGGGTAAATCGATTTCGTGAAAGACAGAGCCCCTGTAACTCATCAAATCGATTGGGTAAATCGATTTCCCTGTGTATTCTTTCAAAAATACATAAACTAACTCAATCACATTCAAACACCACTGCAAACCTTAACGCTTAGAAATACCCATACAACCACCACGACATTATGAGTTTCGAAATCGTTTTACAATCTTCACACAATTCCAAAACACAACTCTTAGTAAAATCAACACAATCACAAATTTGAATCAAACACACTTACACATAATTTCAAAACATCCCGCTTAACGGTTTCAACGCAATACCCACACAAACAAGATGAACCAACAAATCACATGGCATCACCTCGACTCGACAATCCCAATACGGACAAGACGAACCAACAAATCACATGGCATCACCTTGACTCGACAATCCCAACACAAACAAAATGAACCAACAAATCACATGGCATCACTTTGACTTGACAATCCCAACGCAGACAAGATGAACCAACAAATCACATGGCATCACCTTGACTCGACAATCCCAACACAAACAAAATGAACCAACAAATCACATGGCATCACTTTGACTTGACAATCCCAACGCAGACAAGATGAACCAACAAATCACATGGCATCACCTTGGCGCGACAATCTCAACACAGACAAGATGAACCAACAAATCACATGGCATCACCTTGACTCGACAATCCCAACGCATACAAGATGAACCAACAAATCACATGGCATCACCTTGGCGCTACAATCTCAACACAGACAAGATGAACCAACAAATCACATGGCATCACCTTGACTCGACAATTCATTTTTCCACAAAATCATTTTCACGACAACATTAAGTAAACGCAGATATTAAGAGATTCCCCATTCTTAATACTCATTTAACTTAATGATTTTCACAAACAAACACACATTAAGCAAACAGAAATATTAAGAGATTTCCCATTCTTAATACTCTTTTAACTCCAACGATTTTCAAACCAAACATTAAGTAACTATGACATTAAGAGATTCCCCATTCTTAACGCTCAGTTAACTTAAACGATTTTCAAAACAACATTAAGTAAATAAGTCATTAAGAGATTCCCCATTCTTAATACTTATTTAACTTAAACAATTTTCAAAACAAAACATTCAGTAAACAAGTCATTAAGAGATTCCCCATTCTTAATACTCATTTCACTGAAACCATTTTCAAAAACAAACATTAAGTAAACGAGACATTAAGAGATTCCCCATTCTTAATACTTGTTTAACTTAATGGTTTTCAAATTCCACACAAAACAAACTCAAACATACTTTCACATTCAATCCATAATTCACACCAAATCATTTTCCACACAAACCACACAAAACACATCTCAAGTTTCATCAGTATCAATTAAGAACAAGTCAAAACAACGAACACAAATCAACAAAATCCACCACTCAAACACACAAGTTTCTTTTACTCAAAATCATACATAAATGAGTTTTAAATTCATTTGCCACGAAACATTCATCAATATAACCAAAACCTAACTCTAAGATTTTACCCATAAAACCTTAGATACATTTTCCCAAATCAATGCTCCAACCCTAACAAAATTCTTTTCCACAAAACCACAGATAAGGCCCTAAATGCAAACTAAAAGTTTGGAAGGAGCCCTTACCTTCACTTTAGCTTTTTCGTTCGATTTCGGTACCGTGAGCAAATCCGGTAAAAATCTCCACTCGCAACGCCGCTTCCAAAGTTAGCTCACTAGCACCGTAGTGTAGTGGTGAGCAACTTTTCCTTCTATCACTTCTTGAAACGACGCTTAGATCTAGATGAAACAGGGAGATTTGAGTTTGAATCCCTAATACTGTTTTTCTCCGTTTCCGAATCAAAGAGGAAGAGTGAAGTTGAGAAATCCTTGTCCTATAACCCACTATCAATTTCGAGCTCTATGGAAAGAAAAGGAAGCAAAAACGAGCAACAATGGAGGAAGGAGGAATTTTGAGTTTGCGTGAGGCAGAGAGAGGAAGGAGACGGAAAATTTTCTGTTTTCCTTCAGTTTTCCTTTCTTCCTTTTTCTTTCCCTTCTATTTGCTTTCTCTCCAATTCCTTCCCTTCCTTTTCTATATATATATACTTTATATATATATATATATATAATTACTTATAATATATATATAAATATATAACCAAACCAACAAATTTCCTACAACTCTCACATCTCAAACTATTTTGATAAAAATATCTACTCTCGTCGCAACTCAATTGACAGATACGATTTTCAGCAAGCTGATATATTTTGAACAAAACCGCCCGGAATTAAATTCTTTGAAACTTAAATAAATTATTCTTCGACAAATAATTTTAATCCAATTTCCAAAAATATATTTTCGGCCTTTAACTCACTAAATACCGAAAACTGGGTTAAAAGCCTAAGCAGTTTAACACAAAATACCCTAAAATTGTTTAATTTAGGATTTAAAATCACGGGTCTTACATTACTACCCCCCTTAAATTAGTTTCGTCCTCGAAACTTGAAGTACGAGTAACAATCCACATTTGGTTCGTGCCCGAATTCAACATACCAGTCACAACTTGTTTCACCCGGCCTTCTCGAAGGAAGTGTTGCCTACCCCTTCTCATAGAGTGCTTAATAACTCTGCACCCATTCATAGTCAGTAAGGCTCGTCCGTTCCATTCAACATGGTTTTGTCTATTATCGACAAGAGATTAAGGATGATCAGTCCCTCAATTTTTCAATAAATAACCAACAACCATGATAGTTGCTTAGACTATCTTAACCGAACTGTAATATCGATCCTTGCAACTTACATCTGAGGTTATCTTAATGTACAAGCAGTCAACAATCTTCTCAAAGTCCATTTAGTTTTCCCTTATTTTCCTATAACTTTGATCTTGTCGACGAAGTAAAATATCCCATACCTATGTCACGTAGTCTCATTTGCATCCACTTGGTACGAAACATCCATTTGGTACCGAACTGAAACACTTAGAATGACCCCAACACACTGAGCACAGAACAATCACTACATCCGAGAACTCCTAAATTTCTCCCTTGTCCACAAATCCTCGATTTTTCTTAAGTCGTACAACTACGTCAAACTGTAGTGTTCTTATCAGTATGTTATTTCTAGTTATAAATTTAATAATTCCATTCCCCACATATGCTTGGTGATCAAAGCTTCCTCAAATATTTTCGAAATCGTGCCAAAGACTATACCACTTGGGACACCCAAACTTCTTCTCAGTTTAGTACTTCATTTCAAGAGTCACGTTTTCCATTAAGATCCAACTTGAATCTAATTCACATATCAAGGTCTACATTTGTCTCATGCCTAACACCTCAAATTCACGTCTCACTAGAAAATTTCTTACATACTTCGCAATCATGCACCAACTTGAAAATAGTTCTCCTACTTCTACAGCCAATATTCATTCTGGTACTTCTTAATTTCGCTGAGTCCTTCATTTGCAACTTGCTGATTATCCTTTCATTATGACAGGTCAACCGCATTGTATTCACTCCATCACTTTTCCATTTATACAAACCTTAAATTTCTACCTCGAACCTTGATACATCTTCATCATAGTGATTCCAATAAATCAAGGCTTACTATTTCCCATCAAACTTTTCCATTTCATGTTCAATTGTTTCCTATCAAACAAATTTAACTCCTTTGATTGACGAACACAATAACAATCCCCATGACATGCACTCAAGTAATGTCTTTATATCTTGGCATACCTTTATAATAATAATGTCTGAATTATAGGTGAGATAATTCCTTTCTTGAATCTTTAATTGTCATAAGCTACATCTCTATGTGCTGCTCCAACAAATTTCTTGGCACATTTTCCAATATTTGGTTCACTCGCTGGATTCTTATTCCTTCTCAACCTTCACCGAGATACAAACTGAAAGAATCCTAACAATCGAACGTCCTAAAGAATTATTTCTCAAACGTTCTTCATTAGCATTTCCTAAGAAATGATTATCTATAACTTCATCCTCATAAATTTTCCAGTAAAATATCTCAACGCTTTATTTCCCAAGTCCAACAACTAAATCATAAATCATTCATTCCATCTCTTCTTTTTCACTTACTATCATTTCATAGGATTCTAAAATTTGATCCTCAAAATCACCAAACACTTCCATCCTTAACATGAATTATTTATCACTTGCCTGCCTCAACTCCTTCGATTATGAAAGTTTTAAGCATTACTTGGTCCTCCATCCAACCTTGCGAGA
>JBBPBT010000524.1:1572539-1600356 GCA_037974875.1 Cicer bijugum
ATAGGATTCTAAAATTTGATCCTCAAAATCACCAAACACTTCCATCCTTAACATGAATTATTTATCACTTGCCTGCCTCAACTCCTTCGATTATGAAAGTTTTAAGCATTACTTGGTCCTCCATCCAACCTTGCGAGAATTTAAATCATCAACTAAAAATAAACCATCTTAGGGTCCCAAATCAAATCTCGAATAATCCTTCCGACTTATCAAAATATTAATATCCTCATAGTAATTTTCATCCTTTAATAGACTCTCAAAACTTACATTACCGCAATCTTGAAGTATTCTCGTACTCGATACTTCAAATCCCACTTATTGGTAACTTAGAGTTAAATACATCAGGGCTTAACTCATGATGTTTTTCCGAACATTGCTCAAAATTCACACGTATGTGTCTATAGATTCATCCAATATTACTATCCATACTTACTATCTCTTAAACCACGAGGAGATTGGTTACTTATCAACAAAATATATAGTCTCACTCCTACACTCGTCATGAGATTCATACTTAACAATCCAAGTTGCGAATCTAGTCTAACTCGAATGCTCGACTTTATCCCTCAGGGTATTGACTATTCCTCAAAGCGTATTTTATCTATCCAAAGGAGTATTTACTCCTAATGTGCAATGCTCCCTTAACTTCAATATCAGTGTCTTTCATTGACACCTCAACACCAAATGTTATCCCAAATGGAAGCCTTATCTTCTCAACAGTTCCATGATGTTCACATCTCCTAGACAGTTGTCAAACTTCATCCAGTTTCATCCTGAAATCTACCAGGAAAACATCTAATACTTTTCTTAACAAGAGTCCTCAACTAAGATCTTTACTTGAAATCCCTTATTAGTCTAATGTTAATTCATCCATACTCATCATCTTCGAGTTTACACCAACACATAGCTTCTGTGTCCTTGGAACCATTTTATGAATTCCATGCCGTCATGATTTGCTTCAAGTCTGCTTGGCAATTCGTCATCTCGGAGATCTTTTCCATTTCTCGAATCCACTAATAATCTCTTTTCCTGAGTTCTCATCTCCCTTGAACTTTGGAGGATGGTAATGACGACAATCTTTCAATCCTCTTGACTTAATAGCATAAATCCCTCTTTCCCTCTTCTCCAGATCCCGTCGAGTCCTTGCAGTAGTTCGTGCAACAACAAAACATCCATGTTATTTGTAGCTTCAACCATTTGATCATCCCTACTGACGATCGTCCTTGCAACGTCGTTCCCCCTTGAAGGTAGTGTTTTCGAAAAACCAACATCAAGAAGAAGTGTTAACACCACTTCGTATAATTCCAAAACTAAGTTTTGAATATATCAACACATAATAACTACCCTTGATTTGACAACTCAGACCAATTACCCCGACGCATGATCAGATAACGACTCCCAACCTACAGGTTGACGTACAATCTACAACCAAAGGCTCCACAGCCCCCAAAGAAAACCAAACCAAAGCTCTGATACCACAATGTAACACCCCGTTTTTCAAAGCGAGGGTGTATTTTTTTTTTTCGAAAGAAATTAAAAATACAACAAGGAAATAAATAAAACCGAGCAAATTAATAAAATAAAACCTTTGGATACATATTTAAATTATTTCAATTTATAAGCAGCGGAAAAGTTTTTCGAAATATGAATCTAGAGTATTTACACCTCAAAAAATGGTACATGGAACCCATCGAAAATAAACTGTCATGCTGACAATATTAGTAAAGATACAATTTTCCAATTTAAAATAAACACAATTCAAAAGAAAGACATTTATTCCCTCTATGTCAACCTAATCTGATCATTCTACAAAACACACTAAACACCCTGAGTGATCTCCACGCGCCCCGTGAGATCCTCCTAACGTAGCTCCAATCAAGCACTCCCATCCACATTCCCTTCCGGAGGGTACGAACCGGTAGGATCATCCTGACTCTCATCTGAGGGCAAAGCCCAGATTTCCACAATAGTTGTAAAGGGTCACCAACCGAAATTAACAGTTAACACATAACATTTAAGCTTTTCAATGCACAAATAACCTTTTCAATTTATCATACATATTAGATGGGTTTTTCCACATGCTAAAAGTTCATGTAAAGCTTGCCAAATGTAAATGACATCAAATAGAGTTATCAATCCATCAAGTAATACATAACTGAACAAAGCATTGATAAATCCATTGAGCAATCAATTATCTAACTCAAAATAAGATTTTCCACTAAGCCAATCAATCGGGGAAATCAATTTCCTGAAAGTTTTTAGTGAAAACTGAACTCTGGGCTTAAATCAATCGATTGGGTAAATCGATTGACTCAATCGATTGGGTAAATCGATTGACAGACAGACAGAGCCCCTGTATTGAATCAAATCGATTGGGCAAATCGATTTCGTGAAAGACAGAGCCCCTGTAATGAATCCAATCGATTTGGCAAATCGATTTCTTAAATGGTTTTGAAAAACATATCACAAACTCGATTGGGTAAATCGATTTCGTGAAAGACAGAGCCCCTGTAACTCATCAAATCGATTGGGTAAATCGATTTCCCTGTGTATTCTTTCAAAAATACATAAACTAACTCAATCACATTCAAACACCACTGCAAACCTTAACGCTTAGCAATACCCATACAACCACCACGACATTATGAGTTTCGAAATCGTTTTACAATCTTCACACAATTCCAAAACACAACTCTTAGTAAAATCAACACAATCACAAATTTGAATCAAACACACTTACACATAATTTCAAAACATCCCGCTTAACGGTTTCAACGCAATACCCACACAAACAAGATGAACCAACAAATCACATGGCATCACCTCGACTCGACAATCCCAATACGGACAAGACGAACCAACAAATCACATGGCATCACCTTGACTCGACAATCCCAACACAAACAAAATGAACCAACAAATCACATGGCATCACTTTGACTTGACAATCCCAACGCAGACAAGATGAACCAACAAATCACATGGCATCACCTTGGCGCGACAATCTCAACACAGACAAGATGAACCAACAAATCACATGGCATCACCTTGACTCGACAATCCCAACGCATACAAGATGAACCAACAAATCACATGGCATCACCTTGGCGCTACAATCTCAACACAGACAAGATGAACCAACAAATCACATGGCATCACCTTGACTCGACAATTCATTTTTCCACAAAATCATTTTCACGACAACATTAAGTAAACGCAGATATTAAGAGATTCCCCATTCTTAATACTCATTTAACTTAATGATTTTCACAAACAAACACACATTAAGCAAACAGAAATATTAAGAGATTTCCCATTCTTAATACTCTTTTAACTCCAACGATTTTCAAACCAAACATTAAGTAACTATGACATTAAGAGATTCCCCATTCTTAACGCTCAGTTAACTTAAACGATTTTCAAAACAACATTAAGTAAATAAGTCATTAAGAGATTCCCCATTCTTAATACTTATTTAACTTAAACAATTTTCAAAACAAAACATTCAGTAAACAAGTCATTAAGAGATTCCCCATTCTTAATACTCATTTCACTGAAACCATTTTCAAAAACAAACATTAAGTAAACGAGACATTAAGAGATTCCCCATTCTTAATACTTGTTTAACTTAATAGTTTTCAAATTCCACACAAAACAAACTCAAACATACTTTCACATTCAATCCATAATTCACACCAAATCATTTTCCACACAAACCACACAAAACACATCTCAAGTTTCATCAGTATCAATTAAGAACAAGTCAAAACAACGAACACAAATCAACAAAATCCACCACTCAAACACACAAGTTTCTTTTACTCAAAATCATACATAAATGAGTTTTAAATTCATTTTCCACGAAACATTCATCAATATAACCAAAACCTAACTCTAAGATTTTACCCATAAAGCCTTAGATACATTTTCCCAAATCAATGCTCCAACCCTAACAAAATTCTTTTCCACACAACCACAGATAAGGCCCTAAATGCAAACTAAAAGTTTGGAAGGAGCCCTTACCTTCACTTTAGCTTTTTCGTTCGATTTTGGTACCGTGAGCAAATCCGGTAAAAATCTCCACTCGCAACGCCGCTTCCAAAGTTAGCTCACTAGCACCGTAGTGTCGTGGTGAGCAACTTTTCCTTCTATCACTTCTTGAAACGACGCTTAGATCTAGATGAAACAGGGAGATTTGAGTTTGAATCCCTAATACCGTTTTTCTCCGTTTTCGAATCAAAGAGGAAGAGTGAAGTTGAGAAATCCTTGTCCTATAACCCACTATCAATTTCGAGCTCTATGGAAAGAAAAGGAAGCAAAAACGAGCAACAATGGAGGAAGGAGGAATTTTGAGTTTGCGTGAGGCAGAGAGAGGAAGGAGACGGAAAATTTTATGTTTTCCTTCAGTTTTCCTTTCTTCCTTTTTCTTTCCCTTCTATTTGCTTTCTCTCCAATTCCTTCCCTTCCTTTTCTATATATATATACTTTATATATATATATATATATATATAATTACTTATAATATATATATAAATATATAACCAAACCAACAAATTTCCAACAACTCTCACATCTCAAACTATTTTGATAAAAATATCTACTCTCGTCGCAACTCAATTGACGGATACGATTTTCAGCAAGCTGATATATTTTGAACAAAACCGCCCAGAATTAAATTCTTTGAAACTTAAATAAATTATTCTTCGACAAATAATTTTAATCCAATTTCGAAAAATATATTTTCGGCCTTTAACTCACTAAATACCGAAAACTGGGTTAAAAGCCTAAGCAATTTAACACAAAATACCCTAAAATTGTTTAATTTAGGATTTAAAATCACGGGTCTTACATTACTACCCCCCTTAAATTAGTTTCGTCCTCGAAACTTGAAGTACGAGTAACAATCCACATTTGGTTCGTGCCCGAATTCAACATACCAGTCACAACTTGTTTCACCCGGCCTTCTCGAAGGAAGTGTTGCCTACCCCTTCTCATAGGGTGCTTAATAACTCTGCACCCATTCATAGTCAGTAAGGCTCGTCCGTTCCATTCAACATGGTTTTGTCTATTATCGACAAGAGATTAAGGATGATCAGTCCCTCAATTTTTCAATAAATAACCAACAACCATGATAGTTGCTTAGACTATCTTAACCGAACTGTAATATCGATCCTTGCAACTTACATCTGAGGTTATCTTAATGTACAAGCAGTCAACAATCTTCTCAAAGTCCATTTAGTTTTCCCTTATTTTCCTATAACTTTGATCTTGTCGACGAAGTAAAATATCCCATACCTATGTCACGTAGTCTCATTTGCATCCACTTGGTACGAAACATCCATTTGGTACCGAACTGAAACACTTAGAATGACCCCAACACACTGAGCACAGAACAATCACTACATCCGAGAACTCCTAAATTTCTCCCTTGTCCACAAATCCTCGATTTTTCTTAAGTCGTACAACTACGTCAAACTGTAGTGTTCTTATCAGTATGTTATTTCTAGTTATAAATTTAATAATTCCATTCCCCACATATGCTTGGTGATCAAAGCTTCCTCAAATATTTTCGAAATCGTGCCAAAGACTATACCACTTGGGACACCCAAACTTCTTCTCAGTTTAGTACTTCATTTCAAGAGTCACGTTTTCCATTAAGATCCAACTTGAATCTAATTCACATATCAAGGTCTACATTTGTCTCATGCCTAACACCTCAAATTCACGTCTCACTAGAAAATTTCTTACATACTTCGCAATCATGCACCAACTTGAAAATAGTTCTCCTACTTCTACAGCCAATATTCATTCTGGTACTTCTTAATTTCGCTGAGTCCTTCATTTGCAACTTGCTGATTATCCTTTCATTATGACAGGTCAACCGCATTGTATTCACTCCATCACTTTTCCATTTATACAAACCTTAAATTTCTACCTCGAACCTTGATACATCTTCATCATAGTGATTCCAATAAATCAAGGCTTACTATTTCCCATCAAACTTTTCCATTTCATGTTCAATTGTTTCCTATCAAACAAATTTAACTCCTTTGATTGACGAACACAATAACAATCCCCATGACATGCACTCAAGTAATGTCTTTATATCTTGGCATACCTTTATAATAATAATGTCTGAATTATAGGTGAGATAATTCGTTTCTTGAATCTTTAATTGTCATAAGCTACATCTCTATGTGCTGCTCCAACAAATTTCTTGGCACATTTTCCAATATTTGGTTCACTCGCTGGATTCTTATTCCTTCTCAACCTTCACCGAGATACAAACTGAAAGAATCCTAACAATCGAACGTCCTAAAGAATTATTTCTCAAACGTTCTTCATTAGCATTTCCTAAGAAATGATTATCTATAACTTCATCCTCATAAATTTTCCAGTAAAATATCTCAACGCTTTATTTCCCAAGTCCAACAACTAAATCATAAATCATTCATTCCATCTCTTCTTTTTCACTTACTATCATTTCATAGGATTCTAAAATTTGATCCTCAAAATCACCAAACACTTCTATCCTTAACATGAATTATTTATCACTTGCCTGCCTCAACTCCTTCGATTATGAAAGTTTTAAGCATTACTTGGTCCTCCATCCAACCTTGCGAGAATTTAAATCATCAACTAAAAATAAACCATCTTAGGGTCCCAAATCAAATCTCGAATAATCCTTCCGACTTATCAAAATATTAATATCCTCATAGTAATTTTCATCCTTTAATAGACTCTCAAAACTTACATTACCGCAATCTTGAAGTATTCTCGTACTCGATACTTCAAATCCCACTTATTGGTAACTTAGAGTTAAATACATCAGGGCTTAACTCATGATGTTTTTCCGAACATTGCTCAAAATTCACACGTATGTGTCTATAGATTCATCCAATATTACTATCCATACTTACTATCTCTTAAACCACGAGGAGATTGGTTACTTATCAACAAAATATATAGTCTCACTCCTACACTCGTCATGAGATTCATACTTAACAATCCAAGTTGCGAATCTAGTCTAACTCGAATGCTCGACTTTATCCCTCAGGGTATTGACTATTCCTCAAAGCGTATTTTATCTATCCAAAGGAGTATTTACTCCTAATTTGCAATGCTCCCTTAACTTCAATATCAGTGTCTTTCATTGACACCTCAACACCAAATGTTATCCCAAATGGAAGCCTTATCTTCTCAACAGTTCCATGATGTTCACATCTCCTAGACAGTTGTCAAACTTCATCCAGTTTCATCCTGAAATCTACCAGGAAAACATCTAATACTTTTCTTAACAAGAGTCCTCAACTAAGATCTTTACTTGAAATCCCTTATTAGTCTAATGTTAATTCATCCATACTCATCATCTTCGAGTTTACACCAACACATAGCTTCTGTGTCCTTGGAACCATTTTATAAATTCCATGCCGTCATGATTTGCTTCAAGTCTGCTTGGCAATTCGTCATCTCGAAGATCTTTTCCATTTCTCGAATCCACTAATAATCTCTTTTCCTGAGTTCTCATCTCCCTTGAACTTTGGAGGATGGTAATGACGACAATCTTTCAATCCTCTTGACTTAATAGCATAAATCCCTCTTTCCCTCTTCTCCAGATCCCGTCGAGTCCTTGCAGTAGTTCGTGCAACAACAAAACATCCATGTTATTTGTAGCTTCAACCATTTGATCATCCCTACTGACGATCGTCCTTGCAACGTCGTTCCCCCTTGAAGGTAGTATTTTCGAAAAACCAACATCAAGAAGAAGTGTTAACACCACTTCGTATAATTCCAAAACTAAGTTTTAAATATATCAACACATAATAACTACCCCTGATTTGACAACTCAGACCAATTACCCCGACGCATGATCAGATAACGACTCCCAACCTACAGGTTGACTTACAATCTACAACCAAAGGCTCCACAGCCCCCAAAGAAAACCAAACCAAAGCTCTGATACCACAATGTAACACCCCGTTTTTCAAAGCGAGGGTGTATTTTTTTTTTCGAAAGAAATTGAAAATACAACAAGGAAATAAATAAAACCGAGCAAATTAATAAAATAAAACCTTTGGATACATATTTAAATTATTTCAATTTATAAGCAGCGGAAAAGTTTTTCGAAATATGAATCTAGAGTATTTACACCTCAAAAAATGGTACATGGAACCCATCGAAAATAAACTGTCATGCAAACAATATTAGTAAAGATACAATTTTCCAATTTAAAATAAACACAATTCAAAAGAAAGACATTTATTCCCTCTATGTCAACCTAATCTGATCATTCTACAAAACACACTAAACACCCTGAGTGATCTCCACGCGCCCCGTGAGATCCTCCTAACGTAGCTCCAATCAAGCACTCCCATCCACATTCCCTTCCGGAGGGTACGAACCGGTAGGATCATCCTGACTCTCATCTGAGGGCAAAGCCCAGATTTCCACAATAGTTGTAAAGGGTCACCAACCGAAATTAACAGTTAACACATAACATTTAAGCTTTTCAATGCACAAATAACCTTTTCAATTTATCATACATATTAGATGGGTTTTTCCACATGCTAAAAGTTCATGTAAAGCTTGCCAAATGTAAATGACATCAAATAGAGTTATCAATCCATCAAGTAATACATAACTGAACAAAGCATTGATAAATCCATTGAGCAATCAATTATCTAACTCAAAATAAGATTTTCCACTAAGCCAATCAATCGGGGAAATCAATTTCCTGAAAGTTTTTAGTGAAAACTGAACTCTGGGCTTAAATCAATCGATTGGGTAAATCGATTGACTCAATCGATTGGGTAAATCGATTGACAGACAGACAGAGCCCCTGTATTGAATCAAATTGATTGGGCAAATCGATTTCGTGAAAGACAGAGCCCCTGTAATGAATCCAATCGATTTGGCAAATCGATTTCTTAAATGGTTTTGAAAAACATATCACAAACTCGATTGGGTAAATCGATTTCGTGAAAGACAGAGCCCCTGTAACTCATCAAATCGATTGGGTAAATCGATTTCCCTGTGTATTCTTTCAAAAATACATAAACTAACTCAATCACATTCAAACACCACTGCAAACCTTAACGCTTAGCAATACCCATACAACCACCACGACATTATGAGTTTCGAAATCGTTTTACAATCTTCACACAATTCCAAAACACAACTCTTAGTAAAATCAACACAATCACAAATTTGAATCAAACACACTTACACATAATTTCAAAACATCCCGCTTAACGGTTTCAACGCAATACCCACACAAACAAGATGAACCAACAAATCACATGGCATCACCTCGACTCGACAATCCCAATACGGACAAGACGAACCAACAAATCACATGGCATCACCTTGACTCGACAATCCCAACACAAACAAAATGAACCAACAAATCACATGGCATCACTTTGACTTGACAATCCCAACGCAGACAAGATGAACCAACAAATCACATGGCATCACCTTGGCGCGACAATCTCAACACAGACAAGATGAACCAACAAATCACATGGCATCACCTTGACTCGACAATCCCAACGCATACAAGATGAACCAACAAATCACATGGCATCACCTTGGCGCTACAATCTCAACACAGACAAGATGAACCAACAAATCACATGGCATCACCTTGACTCGACAATTCATTTTTCCACAAAATCATTTTCACGACAACATTAAGTAAACGCAGATATTAAGAGATTCCCCATTCTTAATACTCATTTAACTTAATGATTTTCACAAACAAACACACATTAAGCAAACAGAAATATTAAGAGATTTCCCATTCTTAATACTCTTTTAACTCCAACGATTTTCAAACCAAACATTAAGTAACTATGACATTAAGAGATTCCCCATTCTTAACGCTCAGTTAACTTAAACGATTTTCAAAACAACATTAAGTAAATAAGTCATTAAGAGATTCCCCATTCTTAATACTTATTTAACTTAAACAATTTTCAAAACAAAACATTCAGTAAACAAGTCATTAAGAGATTCCCCATTCTTAATACTCATTTCACTGAAACCATTTTCAAAAACAAACATTAAGTAAACGAGACATTAAGAGATTCCCCATTCTTAATACTTGTTTAACTTAATAGTTTTCAAATTCCACACAAAACAAACTCAAACATACTTTCACATTCAATCCATAATTCACACCAAATCATTTTCCACACAAACCACACAAAACACATCTCAAGTTTCATCAGTATCAATTAAGAACAAGTCAAAACAACGAACACAAATCAACAAAATCCACCACTCAAACACACAAGTTTCTTTTACTCAAAATCATACATAAATGAGTTTTAAATTCATTTTCCACGAAACATTCATCAATATAACCAAAACCTAACTCTAAGATTTTACCCATAAAGCCTTAGATACATTTTCCCAAATCAATGCTCCAACCCTAACAAAATTCTTTTCCACACAACCACAGATAAGGCCCTAAATGCAAACTAAAAGTTTGGAAGGAGCCCTTACCTTCACTTTAGCTTTTTCGTTCGATTTCGGTACCGTGAGCAAATCCGGTAAAAATCTCCACTCGCAACGCCGCTTCCAAAGTTAGCTCACTAGCACCGTAGTGTAGTGGTGAGCAACTTTTCCTTCTATCACTTCTTGAAACGGCGCTTAGATCTAGATGAAACAGGGAGATTTGAGTTTGAATCCCTAATACTGTTTTTCTCCGTTTCCGAATCAAAGAGGAAGAGTGAAGTTGAGAAATCCTTGTCCTATAACCCACTATCAATTTCGAGCTCTATGGAAAGAAAAGGAAGCAAAAACGAGCAACAATGGAGGAAGGAGGAATTTTGAGTTTGCGTGAGGCAGAGAGAGGAAGGAGACGGAAAATTTTCTGTTTTCCTTCAGTTTTCCTTTCTTCCTTTTTCTTTCCCTTCTATTTGCTTTCTCTCCAATTCCTTCCCTTCCTTTTCTATATATATATACTTTATATATATATATATAATTATTTATAATATATATATAAATATATAACCAAACCAACAAATTTCCAACAACTCTCACATCTCAAACTATTTTGATAAAAATATCTACTCTCGTCGCAACTCAATTGACAGATACGATTTTCAGCAAGCTGATATATTTTGAACAAAACCGCCCAGAATTAAATTCTTCGAAACTTAAATAAATTATTCTTCGACAAATAATTTTAATCCAATTTCCAAAAATATATTTTCGGCCTTTAACTCACTAAATACCGAAAACTGGGTTAAAAGCCTAAGCAGTTTAACACAAAATACCCTAAAATTGTTTAATTTAGGATTTAAAATCACGGGTCTTACAGTGATTGTATGGGTATTGCTAAGTGTTATGGTTTGGAGTGGTGTGTGTACGTGATTGAGTTAGTTTATGAATTTTTGGAAGAATATGCAGGGAAATCGATTTGGAAATTGATTGGCATTAAGTCAGTGGCTCAACTATGCTGTCAATCGATTGCCCAATCGATTGCCCAATCGATTAAATTAAGCCCAGAGTTCATACTTCACTAAAAAACTTCAGGAAATCGATTTGGAAATCGATTGGCTTTAATACAGGGGCTCAGTTATCCATCTAATCGATTTCCCAATCGATTGGCTTAGTGGAAATTCTTATTTTGAGTTAGATAATCGATTGCTCACTTGATTTATCAATGTTTTGTTCAGTTGTGTATTACTTGATGGATTGAGAACTCTATTTGATTTCATTTACATTTGGCAAGCATTGTATGAACTTTTAGCATATGGAAAATCCTTTTAAGGTGCATGCTAAGTAGAAAAGGTATTTTGTGCATTTAAAAACTTAAATGTTATGTGTTAACTGTTAATTTCGGTTGGTGACCCTTTACAACTGTTGTGGAAATCTGGGCTTTGCCCTCAGATGAGAGTCAGGACAATCCTACCGGTTCGTACCCTACGGATGGGAATGTAGATGGGAAAGCTTGACTGGAGCTACGTTAGGAGGATCCTACGGGGCGCGTGGAGATCACTCAGGGTGTATAGTTTTTGGTAGAATGATAAGATTAGGTTGACATGGAGGGATCATATGTCTCTCTTTTGATTTGTGTTTATTTTTAAACTGGAAAACTGTGCCGCATTTTGATATGTAAATATTTTGGATTCATAATTCGAGAAACTTTATCCACTGCTTGTAAATTTTAATGACTTAATTATTTATCCAAATGTTTTACCTCATTTATTTCTCTGCGTTATTTTAATTTCTTTTGAAAAAAAATACACCCTCGCTTTGAAAAACGGGGTGTTACATTTACCGTTGTTTACCACAAAACACTTACATAATGTGAAAGTGAGAGATATTGGGTTTTCTTCCTTTGTAAAGTTCATACATAGTTTTCTTAAGAATTGGCCGAATGATTACTCGGGTGGAAACATAGCATGCTGTGTTTATAGCATCTGCCCAAAAATATTTTGGTAGGGTTGAGTTGCTTAGCATAGTTCTTGCGAGCTCTATCAAGGATTTGTTCTTTCTCTCAACAACCCCATTGTGTTGTGGTGTCCTTGGTGCAGAAAAATTGTGGAAAATGTCATTTTCTTCACAAAATTCTTCAAATGAAGTATTTTGAAATTCTATTCCATGATCACTTCTAATTGATACAATTTTGGCAGAATGTTCGTTTTGGACTAGCTTGGCATAGTTTTTAAATGCCTTAAAAGCTTCATTTTTACTTGCCAAAAATAAGGTCCAAGTGAACCTTGAGTAATAGTCACCAATAACTAGTCCATATGAGTTTCCACCAAGACTTTTGGTTCTTGATGGACCAAACAAGTCCATATGTATCAATTGTAGTGGTCTAGAGGTTGAAATGACATTTTTAGGTTTGAAAGAACTTTTTGTTTGCTTACCTTTTTGGCATGCGTCACACAATTAATCCTTTATAAATTTCATTTTTGGTAAGCCTACAACAAGATCATGCTTGACCAATTTGTTTAAATGATCCATGTGAATTTGAGCAAATCTCTTATGCCATAGCCAAGCATCATTATTGTCACTTACCAAAAGACATTTCAATTTTAAGGATAAATAGTCAAGATTAAGTATAAAAATGTTTTTGAACTGCTTACCGATAAATTGAGTTTCATTTGTAGCTTCATTTTGGATGATACACTCATCTTTTTTAAAGACTATCTTGTATCCTTTGTCGCAAAGCATGCTAATGCTTATGAGATTGTGTTTTAGACCTTCAACATATAAGACATCTTCAATCGACGGGGACGGTGCTATACCGACTTTTCCAATGCCTAAAATTTTTCCTTTGTTATTGTCTCCATATACTACATATCCCTTTGACTCAAGTGTTAAGGCTGAAAATTTTGTTACATCACCCGTCATATGTTTAGAGCATCCACTATCTAAGTACCACATATTTGGGTCCTTGATGGTTAGTACCTTTCTTTACCCATATGTAGTACCATCTTGGAACACTAATGTTTCTAATATGACAGGTATTAGGTGTATGACCATGAAGACCACAATAAGAACAAGTAGGATTAAATCTATATTTAGTAGCATATGTATGAGATTTATTTTGAATAATTCTCTCTTTATAAAGATGATCCTTTTTCATAACTATAATCTTTTCTTGATTATATTGATTACTCGCTTTAACAAAAATAGTCTTATTCAAGTTTGGTTTATCAAATTTTGAATATCCAAGACCACTTTTGTCATTTGAGTATCATTGCATATTTAAAACATTTTCCAATCCTTATTGTCCCTTTTCTTATCGTTCAATTACCCTATTAAATTGAACAATTTTAAAAGAGAGGGAATCACATTTATTGCATGTAAAATTATGTTTTAGTTTTTCAGAATTTTTCTCCATAATGTCAACTTTTTCTTGTAGACTTGAGATTTTTTCTTTTGCGTTGACACTAGTTTACACAGATTTTTACATTCAATAAGTAATTGCTTAATTGCGTTTTGAGCATCATTGTATTCTATAATTAATTCACTATTAATTTTATTATGATGATGAGAGTCTATATTACTAACCTCTTCTTCATCATCTGATTGATGTGATGCCACTAATGCAACATTGGCTCATTCTTTACTTTATGTTTCTGAAGAAGAACTTACTTCGTTGTCTTCCCAAGCTATGTATGCCTCCTTGAAGTCTTTCTTTTTTATGGCATTCTTCTTAGCAAGGTTTGGACAATCTGCTTTAATATGTCCTTGTTTTCCACATTCAAAGCAAGTGATGTTTTGATTTGATGTAGAATTATCTTTCTTCTTGAAACTTTTCTTTTTGAATGTTCTGTCATTTTTAATGTCCTTGTTCTGTCTTTTTGAATTATCTTTCTTTTTGAATGTTCTAACCTTCCAAGTTCGATTTCGTGCTCTTGATGTTTTCCAAATAGTGCAGAAAGAGACATTATGGATAAGCTTTTCTTTTCGGATATTGCTGTCACTTTTGGTTGCCAGGCCCTTGTCAATGATCTCTGTACTTTTAGATTTAATTCATCATTGGTGAAGATTTTTCTGAGTGCTGTCAAATGATTGGTTAAATGGGAGAACCTTTTCTGTAAGTCTAGAATAGACTCTCCGGGCTACATTTGAAATAACTCATATTCTTGTGATAGTGTGTTTAGTTTAGATCTTTTTACCTCAATGGTGCCTTCGTGAGTTACTTCCAACGTATCCCATATTTCTTTTGTTGTTTTACAGTGAGATATACAGAAAAATTCATCCATTCCTAGTGCAGATTGTAATATATTCTTAGCCTTCTTATCGAACAACACTTTTCTTTTATCATCATCAGTCCAAGAATTTTTTATCTTTATTTCTTCTTTGTTACTGATGACAGTTTTTGGAATGTGATGACCATTTTCAACTGCATCCCATATGTCGTCTCTTTGTGCTTCAAGATACGCTTGCATACGTATCTTCCAAAAATCGTAGTGCTCTCCAACAAAACATGGTGGCTTAGTACTGCTACCACCGTCTCTAAAAAAAGGTTGTGCGGAAGCCATGAGTAATTGATCGTGGAATAAGTTACCTTAACCTACTCTAATACCAATTGTAAGTATGGAAGTACGCCTAAGAAGCGGAGGGGGTGAATTAGGTGTTAGTAAATTTTCGTGTTTTAGTGAGATGGTAGTTGAATTTTCTGAGTTTAACAAAGTGTCTATTAATAAGAAAATGCAGTAAATAAATGAACACTTAAGATTTATCTTGGTTCCCCTTATAACCAAGGGTACGTCCAGTCCTCTTGCACACCACAAGAGATTGATCCACTAATTGTTAGAAAATGTACAACTCCCACCCTGGGATTCTTGCTACCAACTTCTAACAATACTTTTAAGATAGCACACCACAATCTTAGATTAAGATATTTTTAAGAAAGCACTGCTTTCCTTTAAAAGTGATACAATAAGATTTGAATAAGAATAAGGAGAGGTATATTGATAAACAATCCAACAACAATTCAAGTACTTGAGAACCTTTTAGAATGATATGAAAATGGAATGCAAGTACTTTGTAAAAAATCATAATTTTGTTCAAAGTTGTTCAAGGTATTGATTCAACGATTGTGTACTTTTTGATATGAAGTTATGGGGTATTTATACTCCATAAACATCTCTTTAGATTCGTGGCCATGGATCCAAGAGGTTCAATGAAAAAATACAATGTTCTAGAGCCATTCCAGATCTGAAAAATTGTATTGTTTCCAATTGTATTCGAATATAGGATATGTGTATTCGAATACAACTCTTTGTAACGTTCAAAAATATTTAAAAATTACACCTTGTATTCCAATACACATTGGTGTAGTCGAATACAGATTAGTGAAAATTTGCCATTGACTTACTTTGCATTCAACTAGAGTAGGTTGTAGTTGAATACACATATAAGGATTTTGGACACTGACTTGAAGTGTATTCGACTACACATAGTCGTAGTCGAATACAACTTTGAGATTTTTGCTTCTGACTTGCATTGTATTCGAATACATGATATGTGTATTCGAATACACCTCTTTGTAACGTTCAAAAATATTCAAAAATTACACCTTGTATTCCAATACACATTGGTGTAGTCGAATACAAATTAGTGAAAATTTGCCACTGACTTACTTTGTATTCAAATACAGAAGGTTGTAGTTGAATACACATATAAGGATTTTGGACACTGACTTGAAGTGTATTCGACTACACATAGTATTTGAATACAAGATGCTGAATACACATATTTGTTAATGTAGTTGAATACACATATTTGACTACACATAGTATTTGACTACACATATTTGAATACAAGATGCTGAATACATATTTGACTACACATAGTATTCGACTACACATAGGATTTTGGACACTGACTTGCATTGTATTTGAATACAAGATGCTGTATTTGAATACACTTATGTATTTTGTCAAAAATATGATTTTTATGACTTTGTTAATGTTGTTTTGACTTTTGAAAATACTTTAAATGCATATGTAAATATGACTTGTTCTCATGTAATCGAAATATTGGTTTGTATCATATACCTTTACATTTTATCATCTAATGTTTGGATTTGAAGCTTATTATGAATATATTTGATCTTGTTGCATTGACCATAATTGGTGATCTTTGTCTTCATCAAAAATATGTAGTTTACACAAATGATTCACGCAATCCATAGGAATGAAGGAATGGGTTGCCCCCGAATAAAAAAGTGTAGTTAGAGTGTTACCTGCAATCTAACAGTTATGTTGAATTAGATTGCTAGATGGATTTCCAGCTTCAGCACTCACGTAATAAATGCGTCCTGTAGCAGTAGGACGAGTAGCCCTAGTTACATTCACAATTGGTTCCACCTTCGGAGCCGTGCAATCCCTTGCAATGTGCCCTGGCTTCTGGCAGTTGTAGCAAGTAAGTCTCTTAGGGGTACAAACATTAGCAAATTGTCCCTCTTCCCCACATCAGAAACATCGAATCTCTTGTCCCAATTTCCTTCTAAATTCAGGTTCCCCGGGCGATTCTACATCCCGTTGTTATTTTGTTCTCAATTATAAGGTTTGACAACTTGTTTTCCCTTGTTGTTTTGATAATTCACACGACTAGGCCCTCCTGAATTAAAATTCCCTCCTCGGCTAGCCCTCTTATTTTTCATATCCTTAACTTTTCTACATTTTCCACAAGAACTTGGAAACGCTGAATTCCAAAGGGTAAGATAGAGTCTTGGATCTTATACTTTAGTCCGTCTTGGAAACGATGGCACATGAATTGTTCATCAATCTCTTCACCGAAAAACCTGAAATGTCGTGACAACAATTCAAACATAGCGGAATATTCACCGACTATCATGTTCCCCTTATGAAGTTTTAGAAAATCATCACCCAATTTAGTCCTGGTACTCATCGGGAAGTATTTGTCTAAAAACTTCCTTTTGAATGATTCCCAGTTCATCTCCTCGTGAGTTGGTCCCATCAACAACCTTGTACACCTCCACCAATACTCAGCATCCCCTAATAGCAGATAACTGGCATAGTTGACCTTCACTTTTGCCTGACAGTTAGTCATCTCAAAGATCTTTTCCACTTCTTGGATCCACTGGTCCGATTTCTCTGAATTCTCATTACCCTTAAACTTGGGAGGATTGTAATAGCGAAAATCATCCAATCCTCTTGACTCAGCAGCACGGATCTCTCTTTCCCTCTTTTCTAGATCCCGCATAGTCTTAGCACTAGTCTGTGCAGTAACAGAAGCAGCCATGTTATTCATAGCTTCCGCCATTCGATCATCCCTATTAACGTTGACTCTTGGATCGTCATTCCTCAGTGGTGGCATTGTTTCCTATAAAACCATCATCAAGAAGAGTATTAATACCACTTCAAATCATTCCAAAACTAACTTTCGACTACATCAACACATAATAACTACAATCTCTAACCAAAATCACCACAACCCCAAAGAAATCCAAACCAAAGTTCTGATACCACAATTGTAACAACACATTTTTTTTAAACAAAAATCGAATTTAAGATTTTAAGAAAGAAATATTTATGGATAAAATTTTTAAGTCGTAACATAACAAAAAAAGTCAACAAATATTGACAAGCAGCGGAAACAGTGATGGAAACATAAACCCAAAGTATTTAAACAGCAAAATACACTGGGGCTATGAGACCTATCAAACATAGATCATACCCCTTGGGGTATTTTCGGCAGACACCTGTACAAAAGCAGTGTCCCAAGACTTTTAACTTCCCCACGTCGCATCCAAAAGTTGTACAAGGACCCATCAAAATAAAAGTCAAGTAGACAATATGTTGTATAGGTATATTCTTCCAAATGGAAATAATACATTCTCAAAAGAAAGACAACTGGTCCCTACACAAGCGTCTAATTTGATCATGCTACAAATATCACATAACATTTCAATTTTAAAAGCACAAAATAACCTTTCAACCTACCATACTCTTTGAAAGGGTTTTCATATTCCAAACATGCATAATAAAAGTTGAAAAATGAAGTTTTTGACAAAATTGCATTGTCGTATTCGAATACAACATCCTCGTATTTCAAATACAACATCCTTGTATTCGAATACAGTGTTAATTCATTAGTCAATAACAAAATCAGGACAATTGTATTCGATTACAACATCGTTGTAATCGAATACAGTGTTGTTTCATAAATCAGTAGCAATATCAGGACAACAGTCACTACAAGAAATCACCAAAGGTGGCTTTTGTGAGGGCTTTTGGCAGCCACAAAGAAGCTGGTCACAAAATTTTGTGAGGGCTTTTGCAGCCACAAAGGACAGGCATTTGTGAGGGCTTTTGCAGCCACAAAAGTCTGCCTTTGTGAGGGCATAGGCCGCCACAAAGGACATGCTGAATTTGCCAGATCAGACCTTTGTGAGGGCTTTTGGCCGCCACAAAGGAATGCTTACTGGACCTTTGTGAGGGCTTTTGGCCGCCACAAATTCTTGCTGACTGAACCTTTGTGAGGGCTTTAGGCCACCACAAATGCTTGCTGACTGGACATTTGCGAGGGCTTTTGGCTGCCGCAAATGCCAACGTAATTAATAAATTAATTTTTATTTCAAATTAATAGTTTATTATAATATTATATATAATAAATTAATATAATTATAATATTAAAATTTAAATTATAATTAAATTAAATTTGAAATATAACGTAATTATAAATTAAATTTAATATATATATATATATATAATAAACTAATCTTAATATAATTAAAAATTTAAAATAAAATATTTAAATAAAAAATAAAGAATAATAATTAAATTAAAGATTAATTTAATTAATAAAATATTAATAATAAAATATTTAAATTAATAATTATAATTATAATTAAGCATTAATTTAAATTAATGTAAATTATAAATAAATTATAATTTAAATTAATCTTAAATAAAAATTTAAATAAAATTAAAATTAAATATTAAATATTAAAATTAAAATAAATATTATATATAAAAACATAATATTAATAATAATTAAAGCTAGCTATAGCAATCATGATAAAATCAAATAAAACATGCATTCCAAAATTAACAATTAATGTCTTACAAACCCAAAATTAACAAATAATGTCTTACGAAGTGGAAATTAATTAAACACACAATAATGTCGTACAACCCACAAATCACATCAATCATCATAATAATTCGTCTGATCTGCTCCACTCCCACCATCATTATTTCCTGCATTCATACCCGACGAATGAAGCCCCTCAAAAGTATTGTGCATCTGTGTTGGAGGAGACATCATGCTTTGAAATTGAATTTCATCTTCAATGGCACCACCAGTAGTCGAAGGAGGAGCCCTAGCTGGCTGAGGTTGATTTAAATCTGGTCTGATCAACCCAGCTGTTGGCATAGTCGGTCGGTATGCAGTTTGATATTGATTTGGTTGAGGTTGAGGAAGTTGATGTGAAGATGATGGAGAATACTGATAATTATGAAAATATGGTTCTTGCTGAAACATTGGCTGCTGCTGTTGCTGGAAGGCAGAGTTCGAAGGATCCTGGTGTTGCTATTGGAAACTTGGAGGCGGTTGCTGCTGTTGCGAGTATTGAGAGTAACTTTGTTGCTGCTGGAAAATTGGTTGTTGATGCAAGTATTGAGGCCGAGGCGGGAACTGCTGATGAAAGTCAGGAGGAAATGAAAATTGTTGTTGTTGAAATTGCTGTTGCTGCTGAAACTACTGCTGCATCTCTTGAAACCTCTGTTTCCATTCCTCATTCAATTTATTAATTGCGGCTTGTATCAGCTGTTGTATCCTTTCTTCTTGCTCACTTGCACATTGCTCCTTTAACTAGTCAAGATTATCTATCGGCGCCGGATGTTGACATCAATCCGTACTAGCATAAGAAGAAGACGTCTCAGTCTGAATATAGCCGGTTGGACCTTTGACAAAGGTTGATGATAAAGTACCGACTCCCAGCACACGCCCTTTGTACTTGCTACCACTGATGTTCATAAAACTTGCAGTCTCATATTGTTTTCGCTGCACTAGAGTAGATCGCATAGCAGGAGGAAGAGTAGCTTGATGATCATCCCATTCTTTCATGACTTGTTCAAGTTGTTCCTATATTAAAAATCAAAAAATTAAAAATTAAAATAGTTAATAATTAATATATAATAATTTAAAGGTGTAAATATATAATAATCAATATATAATAATTACCTGAATCATTATTGATAACGAATCAGTATACTCATTTCTTTGAGGATTAACATGAAGATAGCGATGTATCTCAGCCTGTGTAACCTCCCTTCCAAGTTGCTTTTCCTAAATTATATATTAAAATAATGTCAAGTTTATGGTGAAATGTGATGATTAATTGAATAAATATTAATAGATATATGTTATAAATAATAATTAATTACCATATAATATTTAATTTCTCCAGCAGACATGGAACCTCCCATATGAGTACTAGCACCCCTCTCAGATGCTCTATTAATATTTGTTTTTTCTCTCTTTTGTTTGTAAGCATCTGTGTTCCACTTACTCCACAAAGCAGTCCAAACATTTTCTCCAATCCAATTAGGTCGTTTTTCCTCGCCCTTATTACGTGCGTAAGACAACATAGATGAGAGATGCTTTGAAAAGCGATGGTCAAATGAAGACATAACTGCGGCATCAAGCTCTCTTTTCCAAGTACAATTAGTCTGTTGTTTGTTTAAATTTAAAAAATATTAAAAATATAATTCAATTAAGCAATCAAATGTATATATAATTAATTAGTACTTAAATAAATTAATGTAATCACTTACTTTGAAACAATGTAGAAACTGATCAACTTCCCTAAATTGAGGTGTCTTATCCTCTTTAATCTCACCCCAAGACAACCATGGCTTTTTGTATTTCTCTTTTATGACTTCAGCAATTGCCTTTGCAGATGGTTTAAAAGGAAGATATCTTCAAAACTACATGCAAATTAAATATAAAAATTAATTAATAAAATAATGTAACATGATATGCAATAATAAAATATTTAAGAATCATAGTTTACATACCCATCTCCTTCTGGAATTATGACAATGTGGTTGTAGCAATCAACACATCCGGGTTCCATGATTTCGTCTAACGTATAAGGCTCTACTGGGACCTCCGGATATAAACGAATAGCTCCACCACTAGTACCAATGGTCGGCATCGGCATGAGAGATGGGTCATTAACAACATGTGGTCTAGCAACTTTTTTCTTACCACGTGATATTTTGGATATTCCTTATATTGCCGCCGTTCGTGGTCTTCCTGATGCATCTGAACCTCCTGAACCTCCTACTCCCACTGAAGCCATATCTATATATATATATATATATATATATCATCCATATCCATGCATATATATAATATAATATAATATGTGTGTGTACGTACAATTAACATAAGATTAATTATATGTAAATAAATAAGAAATAAAGAAATAAAGAAATATACATATATAAATAATGATATATCCATACATATATATAATAATGAAATATACATAAATATATTTTAACACTCACATAAATAAAGAAATATATAATATTATACATATCGATATCCATACAAATATATATATATATATATAATGCCTAATTAATTAATTGTCTTCGTCTTGGTCATCTTCATCATCAGTATATTCATTTGATGAGTGAGTTAAGTCAATATTGGCTTCATCGTTCTCTAATTCATCTATTTCTTGTTCATCAACTTATTCTCAAATGTGTGACTCATGACAAAGTTGACTAATAGTCTCATCTCCAATCACATGATCCAAATTTGACATTTCATCCATTTGAAATGCAACTTCTTCATTTTGACCTGCTTCAACTTCTTCTATTCCACTCGTTGGTCTTGTTTTGATTGCAACACACCAACCTTGCTTGCTTTTGACAGTTGATGGATAAGGAACATAATACACTTGTCTTACATTATGGGCCAGGGCAAATGGATCAAACCGTGGATATCTTTTGCTTATTCGAATATCTACAGTATTGGATATCTTTTGCTCATTCATAAATATGCACAATTATGCCATAGAAATCTTCTACTACACCACTATCAGAGACACTTTTCATACAAACTCCACTGTTAATTATTTCTTTTCCTTCAGTCCAAGATTCAGTGTGAAATTTGTATCCATTGATGTAATAGGTGTGTCATTCTTTGAAACTTCTACTCGGGCCCATAGATAAGTGCCTTAAGTGGATGTTGATAGGAGTTTGTTCTTCCAGATGCACTTGTTGTTGAAACCATAATGGGAAATTTGAATGTATATCATCAGATGATTGTCCCGTATTTAAAAGTGCCCTGATCGATGACCATATATATATATGGTGAATATCAATTTAATCATATAATACGGGACAATCATCTGATGATATACATTCAATACTTTGTCGCTTGGCCAGAAAATCAGAAAATCCCTACCAGCATGATGACCAGACAAGTAAAAAACTGATAAAGCATGTGGATGACGTATAACACTATTAGTAGCGTTTCTTCCATTAACTGGTGACAATGTTTCATTGTTGAAATAATGAGAACAAAAGTGTGTTGTTTCACGGTGTAGGTAAGATGAACAAATTGAGCCCTCAACTCTAGCTTTGTTTTTCACCGACCGTTTTGAATAACCCATGAACCTATAATATACCAAAGAGATGTACAATAAGCTTTGTCATTATCTTTTGTTTTCCCTTTCACATTCATCACAGTATTAAAGATGTTGTCAAAGAAATATTTCTCAATATGCATAACATCAAGATTATGACTCAAAAGATTATCTTTCCAATACGGTAGATCCCAAAAAATACATCTTTTTGTCCAATTGTGCCATTGTCCGAACCTTGTGGTTTACAAGCCACACCATTAACAACATGTACCTTTGGCATATCTTTTACTTTATTCCAAACTTTTTCTGATGTCAATTTCATCGGGGGTCCTAGACTTTCTGCATATCCCTTCATAAATGCAGCTTTGTTCCTTTTAAATGCATGATCAGCAGGTAAAAACCTACGATGCGAGTCAAACCACGATGCCTTAACACCAAATTTTAAAGTAAATGCTTTTGTATCTTCCATACAAATAGGACAAGCTAGTTTACCATGGGTTCCCCATCCTGACAACATCCCATAAGCGGGGAAATCATTAATGGTCCACATCAATACAACTCTCATCATAAAATTTTCTCTCTGAGCAATATCATATGTCAAGACACCATTCCATAACCTCTTCAAATCGTCAATCAAAGGTTGTAAATAAATATCAATACCAGTTGTAGGATTAGAAGGACCTGGTATCACAGCAGCTAAGAACATATATGGTTTAGACATACACATATCAGGAGGAAGATTGTAAGGAGTAACAATAACCGGCCAACAAGAATAAGGAGTAGACGATGCTTGTATGTAAGGCGTAAATCCATTTGAGGATAATCCAAGTCTTACATTGCGTGGATCTGACACAAAATCAGGATGTATTTGATCAAAGTGTTTCCATGCCTGACCATCAGAAGGATGTCGCAACTCGCCTGAATTTCTTCTATTCTCATAATGCCACATCATCTTTCCTGCAGTTTGTATTGATGCAAACAATCTTTGCAATCTTGATACAATAGGGAGGTAAAACATTGCTTTCCTTGGAATTGATTTTCCCCTACTTACCCTTGAGTTATTCCTTTGGTGATACCTTGGTTCTTGACAAAACATGCATTCAACTAAGTTTGCATCATTCATACCAAATTCAATGTCATAATACAACATGCAACATTTAACACAACAATCAATCCTCTTGACACCTAATCCTAACTTTGACACTAATCGTTTCGCATCGTAATAACTTTGCGGCAAATCATCTCTCACAGGTGTTGCGTCTAGTATCATTTTAGTCATCAAATCCAAAGCTAAATCAGGAACATGAAATTGAGACTTTAGACCTAACAGTCTAATACACATTGATAACATCGAGTTTGAAGAACCTTTAAACAATGGTTTATTTGTCTCTTTCTAAAGACCATAAAATCTCTGAGCTTCTTCATTGGGAAGTCCATCGGTATCATCATATTGATCTTCATTGAATGACAAATTAACCCCAACAGCATCCGAGATCATATCATTCATCGCCTCAAAATGTTGATAGTTATAATAATCTGTACCTAACATGTTAGTACTACTTGAAGGACCTATGTTATAATTCTCCAAATATGTACTAGAATTAGGCGCGACCGGAGACTCTTCTCCATGATTAGTCCAAATCCAGTAGTTAGGCATAAATCCGTCTGCATTCAAATGCACTCTTATTTCATCTTCACTTTTAAACCGTCTACATCGACATAAACAACATGGACATCTCATTCCCCCTTCATCTTGGACAATTTTTTGCACTCTCGCAAAATTTCTTCGACCTTGTTAGCAAAACGTTGTTTAAGACCCTTTCTTCCGGGAAAATTCCTATCGTACATCCAACTACGGTCTAAATCCATAGTTGTTTTATATATATATCGATGTTTTATATATTAATTGCTTTATTTTTCAAAAGCATTAATATAAATTTTGACATATTTATATGTCAATTAGGGGAGCATGCATTTGCACACAATATAATATATTATTATCAATACTATCAAAAAATATCAATACTAACAAAAAAATATCAATACTAACAAAAAAATAATAATTAAATAAACATTATATATATATATAATAATTTGCCAAAAATATAATAAATTATAAATAATATAATAAAATATTAATACTTAAAACAAAAAATAATAATTAATATGATAAATTTTAATAATGTTTTTTTAAAATCAATAACTTTGATATATATGTCAATTACGACATTATATATTTATTAATTTGCAAACAATATAATAAATTATTAATCAAGACTATATCATTATACAAACCTATATATAATTTTAAATGATGTTTTTTTTAAAAATCAAGACTAATAATCAATACTTATTTATAACAAAAAATAATAATATCATCAATTTTATTAATGTTTTTTTAAATAATAATTATATTAAAACTAATACATTTTAACCGTGGTTTGAAACTTTAATTTATCATATATTAATAGGTAAACAACATCATTCCTATTTTTTTAAAAATAAATTTATAAAACTAATCTAAATATATATATTACTAATCTATATAAAGAGTGTTTTATCAACATAAATTTGTACAAGCAGAATGTCTTTTCCCTTTTTCTTTATAAAGAGTGTTTTATCAACATTTCCTCTTAAAAAATTTTGCTGTATGAGGAAATTGCTGGCCTTTGGCAACTAGTCTAGCCTTATTTCTAGTGATTACTCCACTCTCATCCATTTTTAGTTTCTACTTGAGAAACAAAGGCTGTTAAATTGCATAAGTGTCTAAGATATTTTCTAGTAGCAACCCCTTTTGAAATTTCTCCAATGATGTTGTCAATGGGATGGTTTTTGTTAAATTTCCATTCCTTAGGTAAATCATCTTCCTTTATAGGTTCTATACAATCAATGTTAGTAGGAGGTGATGTTTCATTTGATTCTTTTGGATCTGATTCTACAATTTCATCAAGGGAATCATCAACTTTAAGAGGGGTATTGTTCAAGTTTTTAGTAAACATTTCATCAAATTTACATGAACACATTCCTCTATAGTTTTACTAGTTTGTGAATATCCTAGAAAAATTCCCTCATCTGCCTTAGAGTCAAATTTCCCTAGATGCTCTTTTCCATTATTCAGTACAAAACACTTGCATCCAAAGACTCTAAAATAGGCAATGTTTGGTTTTCTACCTTTGTATATTTCATAAGGTGTTTTTCTAAGTATAGGCCTAATTAGAACTCTATTTATTAAATGTGTAGCTGTGTTTATTGCATCAGTCCAAAAGTATTTTGGAAGCTTAGAGCCATTGATCATTGTTCTATCAAGTTCTTCTAGAGATCTATTATTCCTTCTACAACTCCATTTTGTTGTGGAGTTCTTGGGGCTGAGTAAATGTGGTGAATTCCATTTTGTTCACAATAATTATCAAAAGATTCATTTTGAAATTCTCCACCATGATCACTCTTAATGGAAACTATTTTCTGATTCGATTCATTTTGAACTTGATTTGCAAATTTTTTGAAAATTGAGAAAGCATCACTTTTGTGAGATAGAAAATAAGTCCATGTATATCTAGAGTAATCATCAACTAAAACATAGCCATACAGATTTCCTTCAAAACTTTTTACTTGAGAGGGACCAAATAGATCCACGTGAATTAATTGTAGAACTCTATTAGTTTGTACTAAGTTTATTAGTGGGAATGAGGACTTAACTAATTTACTTTTCTCACAAGAGTCGCATAATTTGTCCGTAGTAAATTTTCGGTTTGGGAGACCTAGCACTAGTTGTTTGCTAACTAATTTTTTAAGATGATCTATATGTATGTGAGCTATTCTCTTGTGCCAAAACCAATCTTCATCAGATTTAGATAACAAACAACAAACATTATTTGCAGGCAAAGAATCACAGATCAAGGTCTACATTTGTCGGATGCCTAACACCTCAAATTCACGCTTCACTAGAAAATTTCTTACATACTTCGCAATTATGCACAAACTCAAAAATAATTCTCCTACCTCTACTGCCAACATTCATTCGGATACTTCTTAATTTCGTTGTGTCCTTCATTTGCAACTTGATGATTATCCCTTCATTATGAGAGGTCAACCGCATTGTATTCACTCCATCACTTTTCCATTTATACAAACCTTAAATTTCTACCTCGAACCTTGATACATCTTCATTATAGTGATTCCAATAATTCAAGGCTTACTAATTCCCACCAAATTTTTCCATTTCATGTTCAATTGTTTCCTATCAAACAAACATTTAACTCCTTTGATTGACGAACACAATAACAATCCCCATGACATGCACTCAAGTAGTGTCTTTATATCTTGGCATACCTTTATAATAATAATGTCGAAATTATAGGTGAGATAATTCCTTTCCTGAATCTTTAATTATCATAAGCTACATCTCTATGTGTTGCTCCGACAAATTTCTTGGCACATTTTCCAATATTTGTTTCACTTGCTGGATTCTTATTCCTTCACAACCTTCACCGAGATACAAACTGAAAGGATCCTAACAATCGCTGTCCTCTTAGTAATTTCCATCCTTTAATAGACTCTCAAAACCTATATTACCGCAATCTCGAAGTATTCCTCTACTCGATACTTCAAATTCCACTTAATGGTAACATATAGTTCAATACATCAAGGCTTAACTGATTATGTTTTTCCGATCATCACTCAAAATTTACACTTACGTGTCTATAGTTT
>JBBPBT010000524.1:1606251-1624874 GCA_037974875.1 Cicer bijugum
TTCTTTTGGATCTGATTCTACAATTTCATCAAGGGAATCATCAACTTTAAGAGGGGTATTGTTCAAGTTTTTAGTAAACATTTCATCAAATTTACATGAACACATTCCTCTATAGTTTTACTAGTTTGTGAATATCCTAGAAAAATTCCCTCATCTGCCTTAGAGTCAAATTTCCCTAGATGCTCTTTTCCATTATTCAGTACAAAACACTTGCATCCAAAGACTCTAAAATAGGCAATGTTTGGTTTTCTACCTTTGTATATTTCATAAGGTGTTTTTCTAAGTATAGGCCTAATTAGAACTCTATTTATTAAATGTGTAGCTGTGTTTATTGCATCAGTCCAAAAGTATTTTGGAAGCTTAGAGCCATTGATCATTGTTCTATCAAGTTCTTCTAGAGATCTATTATTCCTTCTACAACTCCATTTTGTTGTGGAGTTCTTGGGGCTGAGTAAATGTGGTGAATTCCATTTTGTTCACAATAATTATCAAAAGATTCATTTTGAAATTCTCCACCATGATCACTCTTAATGGAAACTATTTTCTGATTCGATTCATTTTGAACTTGATTTGCAAATTTTTTGAAAATTGAGAAAGCATCACTTTTGTGAGATAGAAAATAAGTCCATGTATATCTAGAGTAATCATCAACTAAAACATAGCCATACAGATTTCCTTCAAAACTTTTTACTTGAGAGGGACCAAATAGATCCACGTGAATTAATTGTAGAACTCTATTAGTTTGTACTAAGTTTATTAGTGGGAATGAGGACTTAACTAATTTACTTTTCTCACAAGAGTCGCATAATTTGTCCGTAGTAAATTTTCGGTTTGGGAGACCTAGCACTAGTTGTTTGCTAACTAATTTTTTAAGATGATCTATATGTATGTGAGCTATTCTCTTGTGCCAAAACCAATCTTCATCAGATTTAGATAACAAACAACAAACATTATTTGCAGGCAAAGAATCACAGATCAAGGTCTACATTTGTCGGATGCCTAACACCTCAAATTCACGCTTCACTAGAAAATTTCTTACATACTTCGCAATTATGCACAAACTCAAAAATAATTCTCCTACCTCTACTGCCAACATTCATTCGGATACTTCTTAATTTCGTTGTGTCCTTCATTTGCAACTTGATGATTATCCCTTCATTATGAGAGGTCAACCGCATTGTATTCACTCCATCACTTTTCCATTTATACAAACCTTAAATTTCTACCTCGAACCTTGATACATCTTCATTATAGTGATTCCAATAATTCAAGGCTTACTAATTCCCACCAAATTTTTCCATTTCATGTTCAATTGTTTCCTATCAAACAAACATTTAACTCCTTTGATTGACGAACACAATAACAATCCCCATGACATGCACTCAAGTAGTGTCTTTATATCTTGGCATACCTTTATAATAATAATGTCGAAATTATAGGTGAGATAATTCCTTTCCTGAATCTTTAATTATCATAAGCTACATCTCTATGTGTTGCTCCGACAAATTTCTTGGCACATTTTCCAATATTTGTTTCACTTGCTGGATTCTTATTCCTTCACAACCTTCACCGAGATACAAACTGAAAGGATCCTAACAATCGCTGTCCTCTTAGTAATTTCCATCCTTTAATAGACTCTCAAAACCTATATTACCGCAATCTCGAAGTATTCCTCTACTCGATACTTCAAATTCCACTTAATGGTAACATATAGTTCAATACATCAAGGCTTAACTGATTATGTTTTTCCGATCATCACTCAAAATTTACACTTACGTGTCTATAGTTTCGTCCAATATCACAATCCATATTTACTATCTCCTAAGTAAACAAAAGATTTGTCACTTATCAATAAAATATATATTCTCAGTCTTATACTCGTCATGAGATTCATACTTAATAATTCAAGTTGCGGATCTAGTCAAACTCGAATGCTCGACTTTATCCCTCAAGGTATCGACTATTCCTCAAAGCGTATTTTATCTAACCGAAGGAGTATTTACTCCTAATTTGTAACGCTCCCTTAACTTCAATACCAGTCTCTTTCATTGACACCAAAACACCAAATGTTATTCCAAATGGAAGCCTTATCTTCTCAATAGTTCCATGATGTTCACATCTCCTTGACAGTTATCAAACTTCATCCAGTTTCATCCTGAAATCTACCAGGAAAACATCTAATACTTTTCATAACAAGAGTCCTCAACTTAGATGTTTACTTGAAATCCCTTATTAGTCTAATGTTAATCCATCTATACTCATCACCTTCGAGTTTACACCAACACATAGCTTCTGTGTCCTTGGAACCATTTTATAAATTCCATGCCGTCATGATTTGCTTCAAGTCTGCTTGGCAATTCGTCATCTCGAAGATCTTTTTCATTTCTCGAATCCACTAATCATCTCTTTTCCTGAGTTCTCATCACCCTTGAACTTTGGAGGATGGTAACAATGACAATCTTTCAATCCTATTGACTTAATAGCATAAATCCCTCTTTTCCTCTTCTCCAGATCCCGCAGAGTCTTTGTAGCAGTTCGTGCAACAACAAAACATCCATGTTATTTGTAGCTTCAACCATTTGATCATCCCTAATGACGTTCATCGTTGCAACGTCGTTCCCTCTTGGAGGTAGTGTATCCGAAAAACCAATATCAAGAAGAAGTGTTAACACCACTTCGAATAATTCCAATACTAAGTTTTGAATATATTAACACATGATAACTACCCCTGATCTGACAACTCAGACCAATTACCCCGACACATGATCAGATAACGACTCACAACATACAGGTTGACTTATAATCTATAACCAAAGGTTCCACAGCCCCCAAAGAAAACCAAACCAAAGCTCTGATACCACAATGTAACACCCCGATTTTCAAAGCGATGGTGTATTTTTTTTTCAAAAGAAATTAAAATACAACAGAGAAATAAATAAGGTAATACCTTTGGATAAATATTTAAGTCAAAATAATTTACAAGCAGCGGAATAATTTTTCGAAATATGACTCCAAAATATTTAAACATCAAAAAGCGGTACAGTCTTCCAATTTAAAATAAACGCAATTCAAAAGAAAGACATCTACTCCCTATACGTCAACCTAATCTGATCATTCCACAAAAACTATACATCCTGAGTGATCTTCACGCGCCCCGCATGATCCTCCTAACATAGCTCCAGTCAGGTGTTCCCAACTACATTTCCATCCACAGGGTACGAACCGGTAGGATGGTCCTGGTTCTCATCTGAGGGCAAAGCCCAGATTTCCACAATAGTTGTAAAGGGTCACCAACCGAAATTAACAGTTAACACATAACATTTAAGTTTTTAAATGCACAAAATAACATTTCAACTTAGCATACGCCTTAAAAGGGTTTCTATACGCCAAACATGCATAAACAAAGTTGAAAAATGAAGTTTTTAACAAAACAGCATTGTTGTATTCGACTACATCATCTTTGTATTCGAATACAAGGCTATTTCAGCATTCAACAGCAAAACAACATGTCTGTATTCGACTACAACAGTATGTATTCGACTACACAGTAAGTCAGTGGCAAAACAACATGTCTGTATTCGAATACAGCTTGCTGTATTCGAATACACATCAGACAGCAGTAGAAAAATAGCAAAATTCAGCATTTTTCATCTTTTCAAAGGGTTTCGAAATCAATCAACACTTACCCACAACTCCAAACAATCAAACTTAGCAATTATAGCGCAATCACCACGTCATCTTGAGTTTCGAAACAATTTTGCAATCAATCACACTTACACAAAACTCCAAAACAAAACACTTAGCGATTATAACACAATTACCACGACATCTTAAGTTTCGAAATGGTTTTGCAATCAATCATGCTATCACACAATTCCCAAACATCCACACTTGGCAATTACAACACAATCACCACAACAACTTTAGTTTCAAAATAGTTTTGCAACCAAACACACTATCACACAATTCCAAAACATAACACTTAGCAAATAAAACCCAATTACAACCACAACTTAAGTTCAAACACTCAATCATAAACTTGAATCAAACACACTTACACACAATCTGTTCCAAAACATAACACTTAGTAATATCATCACATTCATGAATTCGAATCAAACACGACTCGTGTGCCAAGCACCCTAATGCAATGCGTATATGTCAAAATGCATGTACTCGGAATTCCAAAACAAAAACCCTCCTCGAAGGGTCGTAAATCATAATTGTACCGCCTATCCCAGGCCAAAGTACCAATTACCGAGGTGCCACCTATCACGGGTCAGCACGATTTACTAAAAAGCGTAAATCTTAAACGCACCACCTATCACGGGTCAGTACTGTTTACCGAGGTGACACCTATCACGGATAGCACGATTTACCAAAAGAAAAACGTAAGTTGTAAGGGTACTGCCTATCACAGGCCAAAGAACTACTTACCGAGGTGCCACCTATCACGGGTCAGCACAACTTACCAAAAAGTAAATCGTAAACGTACCACCTATCACGGGTTAGTACAGTTTACCGAGGTGCCACCTATCACGGGTCAGCACAATTTACCCAATGAAATGCATGAGCATACACTATCTCCATCCACAACAAGCGTTAAGTAAATGCAGATATTAAAAGATTCCCCATTTTTAATACTCATTTACTTAACCGATTTTCACACCAAACATTAAGCAAACAGACATATTAAGAGATTCCCCATTCTTAATATACTTTTGACTTAAACGGTTTCCACAACAAACCATTCAGTAAACAAGTCATTAAGAGATTCCCCATTCTTAATACTCATTTCACCGAAACCATTTTCAAAACAAACATTAAGTAACCAAGACATTAAGAGATTCCCCATTCTTAACGCTCAGTTAACTTAAACGATTTTCAAACAACATTAAGTAACTAAGACATTAAGAGATTCCCCATTCTTAACGCTCAGTTAACTTAAACGATTTTCACAAACTCACATTAAGTAAACAAGACATTAAGAGATTCCCCATTCTTAATACTCGTTTAACTTAATGGTTTTCAAATTCCACACAAAACAAACTTTCACATTCAATCCATACTTCACTCCAAATCATTTTCCACACAAACCACACAAAACAAACTCAAACATACTTTCACATTCAATCCATAATTCACACCAAATTATTTTCCACACAGACCACACAAAACACATCTCAAGTTTCATCAGTATTAACTAAGAACACGTCAAAAACAACGAACACAAATCAACACAATCCACCACTAAAACACACAAGTTTCATTCACTCAAAATCATACATAAATGAGTTTAAATTCATTTTCCACGAAGCATTCATCAATATAACCAAAACCTAACTCTAAGATTTTACCCGTAAAGCCTTAGATACATTTTCCCAAATCAATACTCTAACCCTAACAAAATTATTTTCCACACAACAACAGATAAGGCCCTAAATGCAAACTAAAAGTTTGGAAGGAGCCCTTACCTTCACCTTAGCTTTAACGTGCGATTACGGTACCGCGAGTAAATTCGGTAAAATCTCCGCTCGCAATGTCGCTTCCAAAGTTGGTTCCCTAGCACCGTAGCGTGGTAGTGAGCAACTTTCCCTTCTATCTCTACGCGAAACGAAGCTTAGATCTTGATGAAACATGGAGGTTTGCGTTTAATGTTTTTGAAAACCCCTAACACCGTTTTTCTTCGGTTTCGAATCAAAGAGGAAGAATGAAGCGGAGAAATTATTGTCTTCTCACCCATAAACGCATTGTGTTCCTTTTCTTGAAGCAAATGAAGCCATGAAAATGAAAGAAGAAGAAAGAAGAAAATGGGTCGCGAGGCAAGGAGGAGGAAAACGTTTTCTTTCTCTGTTTCCTTTATTTCCTTTTTCCTTTTTCCTTTCTTTTTCATTTTCCTTTCTTTTTCCTTTCCTTCTATTTCCCTCCAACCATATATATACATGTTACTTACAATATTACTAACAATAATATAATATATATATATATATATATGTAATTAAAACTAACCAATAAATACCTAAATATCTAACAATTTTAGATATTTATGAAAATCATCACATCTCAAACCCTTTTGATAAAAATATCTACTCTCATCACAACTCAATTGACCAATAAAATTTTCTGCAAATAGAGATATTTTTAACAAAATTGTTCGGTATTAAATTCTTCGTAACGTAAATAAATTATTCTCCAACAAATAATTTTAATCCAATTTCCAAAAATATATTTTTGGCATTTAACTTATTAAGTACCAAAAATAGGGCTAACAGCCTAAGAAACTCAACACAAAATACCTTATAATTGAATACTTTAGGATTGAAAATTAAGGGTCTTACACATTCCTATTTGGTCTATACCCAATTCCAAGTTTATTATTATGATTCTTTTTAGCATTCCCATTTGGTCTATAACCAATTCCAGATTTTTCATTATGATTCATTTAATTCCCAAGAAGAACATTTAGGTTGTTTTTACCACTAGTAAATTTTGCTAAATCAAATTGTAGTGATTCAACCTTTCTTTCAAGTTCATTAAAACTACTAATTTTATCATGTGCTTCCTTTTTCAAAATTTCATTCTTGTCTTCAAGCAACTTATGATTTTTTTTAATTTCTTCCTACATCATGCACTATTTTCTAACATTTTCTTAGGGCTAATCAATTGTTTGACTACCTTAACAGGTTCATCATGAAATTCATTAAAAGCATCATGCAATTCTTCATAAGAGGGATTAGAGGTAGTACTTACTTCACTATCTAAATCTGAATCTGAGTGAGTTTTGGCCATTAGACACAAGTTTGCTTCTTCTTCTTCTGAAGATGCACAAGATTCTTCATCATTGTCATTCCAAGCTATGTAGGATCTTTTTGTTTTTGAAGGTTGTTGATTCTTGCCATTAGCTTGGACATACATGTTTCTATTTTTCCGTTGAAAACGTTCAGATTTTATGTGGCCTGTTTTCCCACATTCATAGCAAGTTATCACTTTGCTATCATTTGTCTCATTCTTGCAGATGCTTTTTGTCCTTGAACTAGATGGTTTCTTTGATTGGTTTCCTTTCTTTCTCAGAAACTTCTTGAACTTTCTGACCAGCATTTCGATTTTATGTTCTTCATCAGTTTCACTATCGGAATCATCAGTACATGTTTCTAGTTCAGATTTTGTTTTATGAGCTTGAACCTTTAGAGATAGTCCTTTTCATTTTCGATTAGTTTCCTCAACCTCATTCAACCTGTGCAGCTCCATTTCATGTTCTCTTAGTTTGCCAAGAAGCGTGGCAATGGTCATGCTTCCAAGATCCTTTGATTCAGCTATTGCAGTGACCTTAGGTTGCCATTCTCTTGTCAAGCATCTCATCACCTTGTTTATTTGTTGCTCATTGTCAATTACTTTACCTAGAGCATTTACATTGTAAATGACATGTATGAATCTTGTCTGCAAATCATTAATTGACTCATCCTTCTTCATATTGAAGAGTTCATATTCATGCATCAGAGTGTTGGTTCTGGCCCTCTTGACATCAGTTGTGCCTTCATGAGTTTCGTGAAGTGTATCCCACATTTCTTTGGCAGTTTTGCAATTTGATACCCTGAAAAACTCATCAACACTTAAAGCATAAGTTATTATATTTTTGGCTTTTGCATTATATCCAACTTTTTTCTTATCATCATCAGACCAATCAGATATGGGTTTCAAGATTAATGATTCACCAATACCAGCAATTCTAGGCACATAAGGATCATTTTCTACTGCATCTAATATGTCAAGACCACTAGCCTCTAGAAAAATTAGCATTCTTTCTTTCCAGTACATATAAGCAGACCCATTAAAGGCAGGGGGTCTAGCTAAAGAGGCACCTTCACCCAGGAATTCAATAGAGGTCATTTTCTTTTTAAGAATTAGTCTAAAAGATTAGGCTCTTGATGCCAATTGTTGGTATAACGGCCTCTACCCTTAGAAAGATATACACAAGATTATTAACCAAATTATCCAATTTCTTTCTAAGTGATGAACTTAATATTAAAACCAACTTGTTTAATATTAATTCCAATTTAACAGTGATAGATTCAAAAATTAATCAAAATAGAGATTCAAACACACATGTATTATCAAGATAAAGAGTATAGATTGAAAACTTATTCAAAACAGAGATTCAAGAACACATGCATCATCAAGATAAAGAGTATAGAGATAGAGAAGTGTACACCAGGGATTTTTATACTGGTTCAACTATCGATTCAATAGTCTACATCCAGTCCTGAAATTACTCACAGATTTTAGTCTTTACTAGAAATGATTTGAGTATGTTTACAGACTTTCCAGCAACCAATCTATCCTTAAGAACTAATCGCCTATACATCTAACTCAACATCCATCTACAACACCAACCAATCTATCCTTAAGAACTAATCGCCAAGCTCTAGCAAGATCAGATTGAGATCTCTTTTAGATGAACTAAAACATCCTAAAAGATGACCACCAGTTTCACAATGCTGGATTTCCACACACTTCCTTTTACAAAGATTGTTTCTTTCAAAAATAACTATGTACTAAGAATTAAGAACACTTGATTTAATCACAAATGAATTCTCACACTAAGTATTTGCCAATAATATTTATGAGTTATAACAGTTTCTCTAAAAGTGTAATTTTCGAGTAGCCAATGAAAACTTTCAGTTCTTTCAAATGTATTAACTATTATGAAAGTTGTGATTGATTCAGTTTATATAGTTTCAAAAAAACTTCAGACAAATCAATTTCCCAATCGATTTATTAATGTGTATTACCAGCTTCATCGATTGCCTAATCGATTATCGCGTTTCTTGTTTTTCTTGAATCTTGAAATAGATGAACAAATCGATTTCCTAATCGATTCTTTTAATGCATATATGAGAAACTGACACTCAGTTTATATCAGAATCGATTGACTAATCGATTATAATTGTTTTGTTCAAACAACGAGATCAAAACAATCGATTACTCAATTGATTCACTTTCATTGACATAATCGATTTGGAAATGGTCTAAATTCTCCCTGTACCTCAGACATTTACTCCAATCAATTTTCCAATTGACTTGACTTGTCCCAATAGCTCAGATATTTAGTTAAAATCGATGTGCCAATCGATTATGCAATATGTTTCTGATAAATGATGAACTGATTCATTCATGCAATCGATTAACTAATCTATTAGTGCAAAATTTGCAACTTAAGAAAAATATATCAAATCGATTGTCCAATCAATTTCTTTAATCACAGAACACAAGCCTGATTAAAAACATTTTAGTAATCGGTTTGCCAATCGATTGACTCAGTACAGGCTTTGTTATGTGTGTTAGAAAATCGATTACCCAATTGATTTGCAAATCGATTTTCCAATTGATTTCATTAATCACAAAACACATACTTGATTAAAAACATTTAATTAATTGATTTCCCAATCAATTAACTCAGTGAAATTTGTTCTGTGAATTAGACAATCAATTACATAGTTGATTTGTCAATCAATTTACCAATGGATTGATTAATATACTTTTTTTATGATTTCATTTTTAATTTGGCAAATACTTAGATATATGAAACCATAATGATGAATCTACCTATTAAATACTATGAACACTAGACAAAATTGCATATAATCTTCAATCTTTGTATACTATCATCAATCTTTGCTTAAGATTTGTCCAAGTGTTTGATTCTTTTTCACATAATATGCAAGCCTTTTGATATGATTAATCTTTGCTTGATTGATTTCCAGAAATGTATCTCAAGTTACACTATTAGATTTATCAAATAATGCATATACATTGTATGTTTGGAAGTTATATCAAAATCAATATCAAGGAGGCATATTTCTTACATAGCAAACTAATCGAAATCCATTGGAATGTGAAAATGATCAAGTTTGTCCGATAAACCACTAATGTCCAAAGAATGAGTGTCATGATTGCGAGCAATAGTAGTTTCAATGTTCTGGAAGCGAGTGTCGATAGAAGTGGTCAGATTTTCGAATTGAGTTTGGAAGAAGGTTTGGAAAGAATCAAGGCTGGTCATGAGCATTTGATTTGAGATATAATCATCATCATAAGTTATTTCCTCGCCATCTTCATCATCCTAGGCAGCAGCATTTGACGGTCTAGCAGTGTCTTCTTGTGCAGCATCAGATGGTTGACTATAATCACCTTTATGCACAAAAGATTCAAGCTCCTCATTCCATATGATCCTCATGTTAGGCAAGACACTTAAATCCAACATATTTTCTTTTGTGGGTGTATACATAACTTCATCAAAGAAATCCACCCCAAAGTGTTCCAAAATCCGGGAAACTTCTTTCGCATATGGTAATCCAATTGCCTCTCGGGATCCAAACATGACAGATTTCACAAAGTATGCCCAATTTAGTTGACGACCTTCATACATGAAATTCATAATTTGTAATTCAAACTCCGTAATTTGGGAGTAATTTCCAGCCTTCGAAACCATAATGTAGCTAAGGAAATAGTGCAAAAGGCGATAATCAACAGTAAGATTTCCCACTCCATACCGTTGTTGGGCATATTTGGAACCAGCTTGAGTCCTCTTTTGTTCCATTGTGCGTCTATCATACCGCCATAGGGCAACATACGCATCATACTTAGAGATATCACCCCATTCACACAATTTGTTGGGACAAAACTTTTGACCATTAAAGGGAATGTTCAGAATTTCACCTATGGTTTTGGTATTTAACCGAATGGTTTTACCCTTAACTCGAGATACCAACATTTTTCCATCTTGGATGAGATTGCAATAAAAACCCCTAACTAAGTTTGGATAAACAAGACCTTTGTAACCTATAAACTCTTCAACATGTTGTGCTTTGAGCAAAGCAGGAAATTTAAAGGCAGAGAAAGAGTTTAAGGTACCATATTTTGGAATGATAAGTCGCTTGTTAGAGTAGAATGTGCGAAAGCGATCAATTTCTTCCGGAGTATGTAGAAGCCAGGATAAATCCGTGATGTTGGGATTCCTTGTTCGTTTTCTTGAGGGACCCACTGTTGCATGCTTGGTTCGTAGTCCTCGTTTGCGTGCATCCATGGTGAGAAAGGAGGTTTTGGTGAAAAATGGGTTTTGAGAGAAAAAGTAAGAGATGTGAGAAATCTGATGTTGAATGACAAGAAAGAAGTAAAGAGTGATGTAGTTTGCTAGGTTGGGTGAATGGGTAACTAAGTGAAAGGAGGATGGACGAGATTTTGGGAGAAGAGAGAAAAAGCTACAACTATGTATTCAAATACCAAATGTAAAATAACCTTAAAATGTGAAACAGCTTTTATATCTGGGAAAAAACGCGATGGTGAAGTCGACTACACCTACTTGTATTCGAATACACGTTGTTCTAGGAACGTGTATTCGACTGCACATTTGTATTCAACTACATAAGCGAATTTTTGCTTAAAAACTAAATTTTTATGGAAATCTCAACATTTAACACAAAAATTTATATATCAAGAATCAATAATCAATAAGAAATTTTAATTAAACAACTTTAAGATGAAATTTTTTTGAAGAGAGATGACAGACTATATGTATCATGCAATTTCAAAGATCATTTTCATTTAAAATACCATGTTCTCTTTGAATCTTATACAATGAGTCCTTAGGTAATGGTTTTGTAAAGATATCAGCCAATTGATTATGTGTATCAACAAATGTTACTTCAACATTACCTTTAAGCACATGATCCCATAGAAAGTGATGTCTTATATCGATGTGTTTACTTCTAGAGTGCATGATTGGATTCTTTGAGATGTTTATTGTACTTGTGTTGTCACATCTTAAGGGAATGCATCTGAGATCAACTCCATAGTCATGTAATTGCTATTTGAGCCAGAGAATCTGGGCACAACAACTTCCTGCTGCAATGTATTCAGCTTCAACAGTACTAAGTGCAACACAAGCTTGCTTTTTACGAAACTATGATACTAGTGCATTGCCTAAGATATAGCAAGTGCCGCTTGTGCTTTTACGATCCGTTTTGCATCCTGCATAATCTGAATCAGAGTATCCAACTAGGCTACATATGCTCGATATTTGGATATGTCGATTGAAATTCCTGATGCATCTTTATCAACATATGTTCCAAAGCCCATTGGAGTTGTACTTGCTTTGCAGTTTTCCATTTCAAATTTTTTGAGTAATTCTTTACAATATTTTGCTTGATTTATGAAGATGCCATGCTCAAGTTGCTTAATGTGAAGTCCAAGAAAATAGTTTAATTTTCCCATCATGGATATTTCAAATTCTCCTTGCATCATTGAAGAGAATTCTTCACATATGTCCTTGTTGGTTGATCCAAATATCATGTCATCAACATAAATTTGAACCAATAGTGTGTGACCATTATCTCTTTTGACAAATAATGTTTTATCAACCTCCCCTTTGTCAAATCCTCGTGGACATAACAAGGTGCTTAATTTGTCATACCAAGCTCTTGGAGCTTGTTTTAAACCGTAAACAGCCTTTTATAATTTGTAAACATGTGAGGGATTTTTGGAATCCTCAAACCCAGGGGGCTGTTTGACATAGACTTCTTCATTTATGCATCCATTGAGAAGGGCACTCTTCACATCCATTTGATATAACTCAAAATTCATGGAACAGGCATACTCAAGTAGTAAACGTATTGCTTCTAATCTTACTATCGGAGCAAATGTTTCGTCAAAATCTATCCCTTCTTCTTGATTGTATCCTTGAGCGGCCAATCTAGCTTTGTTGCGGACAACTATGCCATTCTCATCTAGTTTATTTTTAAACACCCATTTTGTACCAATGATGTGTTTATTTCCAGGATTAGGAACAAGTTCCCATACTTGGCTTCTTTCAAATTGATTCAGTTCTTCTTGCTTGGCAAGTATCCATTGATCATCTTTAAGTGCTTCACCAATTTTGGATGGTTCGATTTGAGAAACAAATGCCATGTTTAAGCAAGCATCTTGCAGTTTTAATCTTGTTGTAACTCCTTTATTGATATCACCTATGATGTTATCAATTGGGTGATATCTATGGGTTCTTCATTCTTTAGGAAGATCATCACTTTGCTTTTCAATGTTGACTTTACTTTCTTGATCTGGTTGATTAGTTTGAAGTTATTTGCTTGTATCATCGCTTTCAAAAACATCATCATCACAAGAAATAATATTTTCCTCTTTTATGGGGTTAGTTTCATCAAAAGTTACATGCATTGATTCTTCAACTAATGAAGTTCTTTTATTGAAGATTCTAAATGCTTTACTAGATATAGAGTAACTGAGAAATATACCTTCGTCAACTTTTTCATCAGATTTTCCAAGGTTGTCTTTACCGTTGTTTAACACAAAACACTTACATCCAAAAATGTGAAAGTGAGAGATATCGGGTTTTCTTCCTTTGTAAAGTTCATACGGAGTTTTCTTAAGAATTGGCCGAATGATTACCCGGTTGGAAACATAGCATGTTGTGTTTATAGCATCTGCCCAAAAATATTTTGGTAGGTTTGAGTCGCTTAGCATAGTTCTTGCGAGCTCTATCTAGGATTTGTTCTTTCTCTCAACAACCCCATTTTGTTGTGGTGTCCTTGGTGCAAAAAAATTGTGGAAAATGTCATTTTCTTCCCAAAATTCTTCAAATGAAGTATTTTGAAATTCTATTCCATGATCACTTCTAATTGATACAATTTGGGCAGAATGTTCGTTTTGGACTAGCTTGGCATAGTTTTTAAATGCCTTAAAAGATTCATTTTTACTTGCCAAAAATAAGGTCCAAGTGAACCTTGAGTAATAATCACCAATAACTAGTCCATATGAGTTTCCACCAAGACTTTTGGTTCTTGATGGACCAAACAAGTCCATATGTATCAATTGTAGTGGTCTAGAGGTTGAAATGACATTTTTAGGTTTGAAAGAACTTTTTGTTTGCTTACCTTTTTGGCATGCGTCACACAATTTATCCTTTATAAATTTCATTTTTGGTAAGCCTACAACAAGATCATGCTTGACCAATTTGTTTAAATGATCCATGTGAATATGAGCAAATCTCTTATGCCATAGCCAAGCATCATTATTGTCACTTACCAAAAGACATTTCATTTTTAAGGATAAATAGTCAAGATTAAGTATAAAAATGTTTTTGAACTGCTTACCGATAAATTGAGTTTCATTTGTAGCTTCATTTTGGATGATACACTCATCTCTGTTAAAGACTATCTTGTATCCTTTGTCGCAAAGCATGCTAATGCTTATGAGATTGTGTTTTAGACCTTCAACATATAAGACATCTGTAATCGACGGGGACGTTGCTATACCGACTTTTCCAATGCCTAAAATTTTTCCTTTGTTGTTGTCTCCATATACTACATATCCCTTTGACTCAAGTGTTAAGGCTGAAAATTTTGTTACATCACCCGTCATATGTTTAGAGCATCCACTGTCTAAGTACCACATATTTGAAGTACCTTGCTTGCATACATACAAAATTGAAATCAAACTTTATTAGGTACCCAATGTGCTTTGGGTCCTTGATGGTTAGTACCTTTCTTTACCCATATGTAGTGCCCTCTTGGAACACTAATGTTTCTAATATGACAGGTATTAGGTGTATGACCATGAAGACCACAATAAGAACAAGTAGGATTAAATCTATTTTTAGTAGCATATGTATGAGATTTATTTTGAATAATTCTCTCTTTAAAGATGATCCTTTTTCATAACTATAATCTTTTCTTGATTAGATTGATTACTCGCTTTAACAAAAATAGTCTTATTCAAGTTTGATTTATCAAATTTTGAATATCCAAGACCACTTATGTCATTTGAGTATCATTGCATATTTAAAACATTTTTCAATCCTAATTGTCCCTTTTCTTATCGTTCAATTTTAAAAGAGATGGAATCACATTTATTGCATGTAAAATTATGTTTTAGTTTTTTAGAATTTTTCTCCATAATGTCAACTTTTTCTTGTAGACTTGAGATTTTTTCTTTTGTGTTGACACTAGTTTACACAGATTTTTACATTCAATAAGTAATTCCTTAATTGCGTTTTGAGCATCATTGTATTCTATAATTAATTCACTATTAATTTTATTATGATGAGGAGAGTCTATATTACTAACCTTTTCTTCATCATCTGATTGATGTGATGCCACTAATGCAACATTGGCTCATTCTTCACTTTCTGTTTCTGAAGAAGAACTTACTTCGTTGTCTTCCCAAGCTATTTATGCCTTCTTGAAGTCTTTCTTTTTGATGGCATTCTTCTTAGCAAGGTTTGGACAATCTGCTTTAATATGTCCTTGTTTTCCACATTCAAAGCAAGTGATGTTTTGATTTGATTTAGAATTATCTTTCTTCTTGAAACTTTTCTTTTTGAATGTTCTGTCATTTTTAAGAAACTTACCAAATTTCTTAACAAGAAAGATAATGTTTTCATCTTCATCTGAATTGTCATCCTTGATTTGTTATCTTGATTTGTTCTTTAGAGCAATATTTTTGGTCATCTTTTCTTGACTTTCATTTTGTTCTAACCTTCCAAATTCGATTTCGTGCTCTTGAAGTTTTCCAAATTGTGCAGAAAGAGACATTTTGGATAAGCTTTTCTTTTCGGATATTGCTGTCACTTTTGGTTGCCAGGCCCTTGTCAATGATCTCTGTACTTTTAGATTTAATTCATCATTGGTGAAGATTTTTCTAAGTGTTGTCAAATGATTGGTTAAATGGGAGAACCTTTTCTGTAAGTCTAGAATAGACTCTCCGGGTTGCATTTGAAATAACTCATATTCTTGTGATAGTGTGTTGAGTTTAGATCTTTTTACCTCAATGGTGCCTTCGTGAGTTACTTTCAACGTATCCCATATTTCTTTTGCTGTTTTACAGTGAGATATACAGAAAAATTCATCCATTCCTAGTGCAGATTGTAATATATTATTAGCCTTCTTATCGAACAACACATTTCTTTTATCATCATCAGTCCAAGAATTTTTTATCTTTATTTCTTCTTTGTTATTGATGATAGTTTTTGGAATGCGATGACCATTTTCAACTGCATCCCATATGTCGTCTCTTTGTGCTTCAAGATACGCTTGCATATGTATCTTCCAAAAATCGTAGTGCTCTCCAACAAAACATGGTGGCTTAGTACTACTACCACCGTCTCTAAAAAAAGGTTGTGCGGAAGTCATGAGTAATTGATCGGGGAATAAGTTACCTTAACCTGCTCTAATACCAATTGTAAGTATGGAAGTACGCCTAAGAAGGGGAGGGGGGTGAATTAGGTGTTAGTAAATTTTCGTGTTTTAGTGAGATGGTAGTTGAATTTTCTGAGTTTAACATAGTGTCTATTAATAAGAAAATGCAGTAAATAAATGAACACTTAAGATTTATCTTGGTTCCCCTTATAACCAAGGGTACGTCCAGTCCTCTTGCACACCACAAGAGATTGATCCACTAATTGTCAGAAAATGTACAACTCCCACCATGGGATTCTTGCTACCAACTTCTAACAATACTTCTACGATAGCACACTACTATCTTAGATTAAGATATTTTTAAGAAAGTATTGATTTCCTTTACAAGTGATACAATAAGATTTGAATAAGAATAAGGAGAGGTATATTGATAAACAATCCAACAACAATTCAAGTACTTGAGAACCTTTTCGAATGATATGAAAATGGAATGCAAGTAATTTGTAAAAAATCATAATTTTGTTCAAAGTTGTTCAAGGTATTGACTCAATGATTGTGTACTTTTTGATATGAAGTTATGGGGTATTTATACTCCATAAACATCTCTTTAGATTCGTGGCCATTGATCCAAGAGGTTCAATGAAAAAATACAATGTTCTAGGACCATTCCAGATCTGAAAAATTGTATTGTTTCCAATTGTATTCGAATACAGGATATGTGTATTCGAATACACCTCTTTGTAATGTTCAAAAATATTCAAAAATTACACCTTGTATTCCAATACACATTGGTGTAGTCGAATACAGATTAGTGAAAATTTGCCACTGACTTACTTTGTAGTCAACTACATAAGGTTGTAGTTGAATACACATATAAGGATTTTGGACACTGACTTGAAGTGTATTCGACTACACATAGTCGTAGTCGAATACAACTTTGAGATTTTTGCTTCTGACTTGCATTGTATTCGAATACATGATATGTGTATTCGAATACACCTCTTTGTAACGTTCAAAAATATTCAAAAATTACACCTTGTATTCCAATACACATTGGTGTAGTCGAATACAGATTAGTGAAAATTTGCCACTGACTTACTTTGTATTCAACTACATAAGGTTGTAGTTGAATACACATATAAGGATTTTGGACACTGACTTGAAGTGTATTCGACTACACATAGTCGTAGTCGAATACAACTTTGAGATTTTTGCTTCTGACTTGCATTGTATTCGAATACAAGATGCTGTATTTGAATACACTTATGTATTTTGTCAAAAATATGATTCCATCTCTTTTTAAAACATTTATTGCATGTAAAATTATGTTTTAGTTTTTTAGAATTTTTCTCCATAATGTCAACTTTTTCTTGTAGACTTGAGATTTTTTCTTTTGTGTTGACACTAGTTTACACAGATTTTTACATTCAATAAGTAATTCCTTAATTGCGTTTTGAGCATCATTGTATTCTATAATTAATTCACTATTAATTTTATTATGATGAGGAGAGTCTATATTACTAACCTTTTCTTCATCATCTGATTTATGTGATGCCACTAATGCAACATTGGCTCATTCTTCACTTTCTGTTTCTGAAGAAGAACTTACTTCGTTGTCTTCCCAAGCTATGTATGCCTTCTTGAAGTCTTTCTTTTTGATGGCATTCTTCTTAGCAAGGTTTGGACAATCTGCTTTAATATGTCCTTGTTTTCCACATTCAAAGCAAGTGATGTTTTGATTTGATTTAGAATTATCTTTCTTCTTGAAACTTTTCTTTTTGAATGTTCTGTCATTTTTAAGAAACTTACCAAATTTCTTAACAAGAAAGATAATGTTTTCATCTTCATCTGAATTGTCATCCTTGATTTGTTCTCTTGATTTGTTCTTTAGAGCAATATTTTTGGTCATCTTTTCTTGACTTTCATTTTGTTCTAACCTTCCAAATTCGATTTCGTGCTCTTGAAGTTTTCCAAATTGTGCAGAAAGAGACATTTTGGATAAGCTTTTCTTTTCGGATATTGCTGTCACTTTTGGTTGCCAGGCCCTTGTCAATGATCTCTGTACTTTTAGATTTAATTCATCATTGGTGAAGATTTTTCTAAGTGTTGTCAAATGATTGGTTAAATGGGAGAACCTTTTCTGTAAGTCTAGAATAGACTCTCCGGGTTGCATTTGAAATAACTCATATTCTTGTGATAGTGTGTTGAGTTTAGATCTTTTTACCTCAATGGTGCCTTCGTGAGTTACTTTCAACGTATCCCATATTTCTTTTGCTGTTTTACAGTGAGATATACAGAAAAATTCATCCATTCCTAGTGCAGATTGTAATATATTCTTAGCCTTCTTATCGAACAACACTTTTCTTTTATCATCATCAGTCCAAGAATTTTTTATCTTTATTTCTTCTTTGTTATTGATGA
>JBBPBT010000529.1:13292-44119 GCA_037974875.1 Cicer bijugum
TACTAAAAAATAGATTGACATAAATTGAAAGAAATTATAAATGGAGATTAGATAAAGAACATTTATGTCAATATTTATGAGTGATTAATCGGTTTTTTTATTGAATTTAAAGATTAATAATATAAATTATTACCATTTGTAAATGACTAATAATATTATAAAATAATTTATAAATTTATTATAAAATAATTTGATAATAATATAAATTATAAATTATTATCAAATTGTAAAATAATTTATAAATTTATTATAAATAAATTTAAAATAATTTTATAATTTATAAATTTATTATAAAATAATATTATCAAATAAATTTTGGAAGTATTAAAGAAATTGTGAAAAAAAGAGAAAAATAGGAATTAAAAAGATTAAAGAAATTGTTGAAGGAGCAGTGCATACAGAGAGAGAGGTACACAACAGCTTTTTGGCTGATGTGGATGAAATATAATGAAATAGATGAAATATAATGAGGTGGCAAAATATGATGAGATGACGTTTGGGGAATCTGTTTTAAATATAATATAATAGATTATAGTAATTAAGTTTCTATTAATTGAATCTAACTAATCTATTAATTATTAATTCGATTTTTATTTTGTTGTTTTATTGAAAGTTGAAAATTCACTAGAAGTTAAAAAAATAAGGCATGCAAAATTAAATGTGCCTTAATTTTTTTAGAAAAAAAAAACTATTTATTGAAAGTTGAAAGTTTCCTTAGAGAATTAAAAAATAAGACATACAATAAATTGTAATTACTATTGTACAGGTTTTTTCTAAGAAAAAAGAAGACACAACCACCTTTTTAAAATTATATACTGTAATATTATAAGATATGTTTTTTTTTTGGACAAATTTGTCATTTGTTTATAAGTGGGATAGTTGATTATATTAAACTTTTATTATGAATAATAATTTATAATTAACTAAATAAATTATTTAAATCTATAAAATTATATATTAAATATACTTATCAATTATTGGAGTATTTGAATTTTTTTGGAAGATGGAAATTTTGAAGTTCTGTACGTTTAAAAAAAATGACTGATTAAGGAACACATGTTGAGAAAAAAAAAGGCTTTTATCACTACCTCTTAATAATCATTGTGGCCTAAACAATGAAATCATTCAGTTTTTTATTTCCACTTCCAAAAAATTATGCACTATGTGGTAAAATTCAATACAATTACTTTGCACAACTTCTCACTAGCCTCTTAATTTTTCAATGCACTTTCGATGGAAAACAAAATCTAATCTAACCTCTTCATTTTTTTGGCTGGATTTAATTTACTTGCACACAACCAGCAACTCCTTGTCTATCGATTGATTTTCACTTTCTATCTTTATTGACAAATGAAACTCAGTCTCTATTTTTATGGAAGTTCAAAACCAGAACCCATGAGGATTGAGGACTATGCATGGAAGAATAGTAAATTATTTTTTCTACAAACATAATCTTAATTTTATAGTTCTCAATTTTATCTCTATTTCATTTATATCTATCTCCTCTTCATTTTTGTTTTGTAGATTCCATCACTGATTGAGGAAACGAGTTAGTGCCTTGGTAGTTTCTATATACTTAGATATTTTTTGTGGTTACAAAAAAAAGCATTTCAAATTAGTATCTCCGTATTACGTGTACATCCTTTTAATTGTGTATTCTTGTCTATCACTTCCTATTTCTTTCTTATTAACGAAATGATAAGTTAATTTTGACTCGATCAATTTTGTTAGAGGTTAATTTTGTTTGTTTGTTATGCAGTTATGACGGAAAAATTTGATTGAAGAGTTTTGTAAAGATAGCACTCAATAATTTTTTTTTAATGTGATATATTTAACCTACAACTAGGAAAAGTGTTTATGTAAAGGCTCATGAAAGTTAATAAAAGTTCGTTTGAATAATTGTTTATCTCATCATGGAATAATAATTGTTGATGAGATAGTTGCGAAAGAAATCTATGGTTGTGTTTTTTTTTTTTGCCAACATATTTTAATTGGTAAGATCATTAGTAAGTAATTATATCAATTGACATGTGTTCTAATTGATTCACTATAAATTTTTCTTTTATCTGTTTTTTCAAAATTGTTAGAGGTTTTCTAAATAAATAAAAAGTTATTGAATACTTTGTTATATATTTTAGCTTAGATTTTAGGTTTGAAACTAGGGATGGCAATAAAATCCGCACCCGCGGATATCTACCCAAACCCGCTTGATTTGGACGGGGAAAATCCGCTTTAATTGAGTGCGGGTGCGGGTGCGGATTTTCCCCGACATTAAAATTCGGGGGCGGATGCGGGTTTGGGGGTGATGATATCCACTCCGCATCCGCCCCCGCATCCGCCCCGCAAGTAATATTATTGTAATTTTTAAATTTTATATACATATATATATATATATATTAAATATATTTAATATTTTCTTAAATATTAAAAATTATAATTTTATCTTTATAGAAAATATTTTTTAATTTTATTATTATTTAATAATTATTATTTTATTATAATAAATATGATTTTTTAATTTATAATTTTATATATATGAGTGGGTGCGGGTGCGGGCGGGGAAACCCGAGACCCATTGCGGGCGGGGATGGGTGTCTAAATTTTACATCCACTATGTAACGGGGGCGGTGCGGGTTTTCCCGTTTAGTCGGGTGCGGGTGTGGAGGAAGCGAAATCCCCGCTCCGCCCCGTTCCCATGCCTATTTGAAACATCAGTGTCATTGATTTTTTATGTCAACCATATGTCTAAATTTTGCTTAAAAAGTTATATTAAATTTTCTATACTTTTTTTTTTGAATTTTTGCACAAAATGAAGTTTTAATTTTTTCTCCATGGTCTATTGTGGGAGTGGTACATTAAAACAAAGATTGTTTTGCGACAATATGAGAATTATTTAAGAAAATTGGAGGATCGACCAATTAATAATTGTGGAATTTTATTTTTATTATAATGTTTAGATTTACAATAATGATACAGGTATATCCATTATTTTTATACATTTATTCAATACTTCATTTTTTTTCTCATTTCTTTTACTATTATATTATCGACATATCATATCTATTAGATCACTTTTTTTTATCTCTCTTTGTCTTCTTCAAACTCAAATTATATACACTCTATGGATATATCCCAAATATTTTTCTCAATTTTATTATAATATGGTTTTGCTATACTATCAGTTTATTATGTTCAAGAATTTTATTGTAACAAAATATGTTATTTTAATATTATAATTTGATACTAATATTTTACTATTTAACTTTTATTTAAAAATAGTTTAAATTTTTTATATTCAAATATAAGAGATAAGTTGAGATTTTTTTCTTACGCATTGATTATTTGTATTTTTTAGAGAAGTTGGTTGAATTGCATAAATATTGAATAAATGTAAATTTGATAGCTTATTAAATTACATGTATTTAGATTATGAAATATAAGTTAAATAGATAAGCTTTAAATTTTTAAAATAGAAATTTATTATTCTCTAAAATAAAAATATAATTTATTATTAACATAATTTGTCTTCGTAGAACGCTCTGATTATCCATAAGAAAGTAGACAAATTAATTCACCATTGAAGCAAGAAAATTCTATGTTAGTCATTTCTTGAAGAATTCAACAGAGTACAAATCTAGGGGGTTTGGATAATGAGTTATATGAACAAGAAACTTTAAAATAGAAAACATTGAAAGCAAGATCTATTGAAATTATTGTGTGCATTGGTAGGTGATTAAATTAATGCGACATAAGTAAAAAATTAATTCTGTCACATGAAAAAGTTACGAGAGAGCTTATTAACATTTTCTCTTATTTGTTTTCTCAACGGAATATATGATAAGCCACAAGTAAGAGGATATTATAGTAATTTGAGGGTTAATCCATACCACAGGGTTTGAGTTTTAGATAGATTGGGCAGGCAGAGCATCCGGTCGCGCAAGAATAGACTGACTGAGTATCAATCCATCCATCCGGTGGATAGTGATTGTAATTTTGATGGCGGCTGCTTCATTCAATGTTACAACAACACCGCTTTTTTCACTGGTAATTAGTTCTTCTAATAGGATTTGGTTGATATTGAATTCATCTTAATCGATTGTGTGTTGTTGTTTTAGTCATCAAATGTCGCAGAAGCAAGAATTAAAGCTCTGAACCCTAACCCTAACAGTATCGCCATCGGTGTGTGTGGATTTGGCGGCGGTGTGAAACTTCAACAACAGAATAGGAATGCTAATGCTGCTGCTGCTGCGAGTGTGAGGAAAACAATGAAAGTGAGGGCGGGCAGTAGCTCATATGAGGAAGAAGTAGCAGTAGTACAGTCAAAAGTGACTCATAAAGTATACTTTGACATCAGTATTGGAAATCCAGTTGGGAAACTGGTGGGAAGGATTGTGATTGGACTGTATGGTGACGATGTTCCCCAAACTGTAGAGAACTTCCGTGCTCTTTGCACCGGAGAGAAGGGCTTTGGATACAAGGCCTCCTCCTTCCATCGTGTCATCAGCCAATTCATGATTCAAGGAGGCGATTTTGACAAAGGAAATGGAACTGGAGGCAAAAGTATATATGGTCGTACTTTCAAAGATGAGAATTTCAAACGTGAGTTTACTTACTTATCAATCCTAATTGTTGCATATTCCACATTTAATATCAGTTTAAGCAATATTATTTACTATATCTCCAGTGTCTCATACTGGACCTGGAGTTGTTAGCATGGCAAATGCAGGTCCCAACACAAATGGGAGTCAGTTCTTCATCTGCACTGTCAAGGTATATTTCTCTTCTGCCCTACTACACAACTAAAGAGATCCCAATGTAACATTTTTATTATGTTTGCTTGATTCAATTGGCAGACACCATGGTTGGATCAGAGACATGTTGTATTTGGCCAAGTTTTGGAAGGCATGGACATTGTTAGGTTGGTTGAATCTCAGGAGACAGATCGCGGTGACCGTCCCAGAAAGAAGGTGGTTATCAGTGACTCTGGTGAGCTTCCAATTGCTTGATATGTTTCCCTATCATTTTCTTTTTCTCTCTTGCTGCTGAGGAGGAAAACAAACAAAAGGAGCTCCTGCTCTCTCAAACTTTTGTTTCGCAATTCAAAATGACTTCACTGTCTTTTTATTTTCATACTAGACAGATGTCTAGACCTGTTTGTATTCTAGTAGAAATATAGTTGAAGTTGGTATCATATTGGAATCAGATGAGAATGAGCAAACATTCTGTGAACAAGATTTTGAATGAATTCCCTCTTTCTCTTTCCAAGGATATCCTTACTTCAATTTTTTTATGATGATATCTATTTGTTGTTTTTTAAATTCGGAAACATCTAGCTTAACTGTCAATAGCACTAGTGTGATTATTGATGTTGATGTTCGGGGTTCATCTATCACCTACCTATCATTTGCACCTCTGTCACTTGATACTCCCTCAAAAAAAAAAAACTCGGAACTTGACATACATCTCGATTTGACAGTTTCCGTACTTTGTCAGGCATTAAGCTCTCTATATTTATTTTTAAACACATTTTCTCTCTTATTCAAGACAATACATTAGATTAAGTGTTGTGATTCAACACGACCAAAATTAAAAATGAGGGAATTCATTCCCCAATTGTTACGAGACAAAGTTTACTGTGTGCCACCATGATAGGCAGTCCACTGTGAATTTACATTAAAATAGAACTTAATTTGGTTGATATATTTAATTATTAGCATGTTTGTCAAAACACACGTCATTCATCATTTGAGGAACGTAGACTTTCGTAAAAAAAGCAGTGAAGTATGCTTATAGATAGGTCTTGAAAAAAACTAAGGCATACCTCAAAAATAGGTCTATAACAAGTAATAGGTTAGACTCAGACATAACATTTTTAAAGTAGGTTAGATTCAGACCTTACCCAACCTAACCAATTTTGTATTCATACCCCTTGTTGGGAATTCAATTCTTAATATTTGATAGTTTCTTCATATTCATGGCTTGTTAGAAAAAGATTGGCAATCAAAATTTTTAAAGATGTTTTCGTAGATCCCTCATCCTTCATCCTTCATCCAAAGAAGTAGAAAAAGACGTGGACTTTTATCATTCTTTTGTTTTAAAAGATAATCTTAGTTTTGCTTGCCACGTTTGTGGGGTTATTAACAAACATAAAGTACGAGGGACAGGTGTGTGTTTTCCTGGATTAGTTGAGGGTTGGGGTGAGGATGTAAAACTCGCCCTTGACCCGTTATGTTGTCATTCCTACACATAAGTACCATGTTTTCCCTTATCAAAACCTTTTCGAACAACCTTTTTTCAATATCACTCTTGTTTTTTGATGTAGAAGATCAAACAATGATGCAACTACAAAACATACTAAGAATTCTAATTCTCTACACGAAACCATGACTTTGATATCACTTATTCAGACATAGAGAAATGAGAGTATTGTGAGTTGTAACTCAAGTATTTATTTTGGAGAATGTGAGTGTACTCAGAGTCATGATTTGTTTAAGAGAAAACTATGTATTGTAAAAGATTTTAACAAAACCCAACTGTTGATAACATTTTCACCTTATCATTTATTAGTTTGTTATAACTTAGTTTTATTATTGTTATAGTTTGTTGAGAGATATTAAGAATGATTCATTTTATAAATAATCTCTATTTTTTTTAATACATGAATCTTTCCCTTTTCTCATTCAATAGTGAATAATGTGTTACTCTTTTTAGACTCAAATATAATAAAAAAAAAATAAATAACAAGATACACACAAATTAAGAATGTTAATTAAGTTCATTTAATTTTCTTGATGTAATCAAATTAACGATTCTATATTGTCCAAGCTACCCCTTTTTATTTATTTAATATTCTATGAGATTTTGTTTTATAGAACAATTAATCTATTATAGGAATGGTGAACTTTTTTTTTAAGAGTAATCTAGAGGCTAGAGTTATACACTTAGGGTCCGTTGGGTTCAATGGAGGAGAGAGAATAAATGAGAAGTGTAGACATGTTTGGTTCAAGGGGTGATGAAATATTTTTATTGACTTTTAAGTTACATTTGTTTCCCCTCCAAATCTTCCCAAAAGGAGAGAGAGCAAAAATCACTTAGAGTCTGATTGGTTCAAAGGAGGGGAGGGAAGCAAAGAGCGATTTTGCTCTCCACCCCTCTTAAAAATTTGAACTAAACACATGTTTTTATCAAATATTATCCTGTCTCCTCCTACAACAGTGCTACCAGGCCCCGGGGATTCAGGCATATAAGTTTGTGCTCGCATAACATGCTTCAATAGAGTTAAATGGCACGTTGACAACAAATAATGGAAATAGTATACTAGAATGTTACGGCAAGACACAGCACCGCTCGCAAGAATATCACATGGAATGGGAGTATGCAACTTATTATAAACTAAATTCAATAATTGTGTCTCGAAATATCGAAGAGGGCGACTAAATATATTGTCAAAAGAAAAAAAAACAAAACAAAAGTGGGATCAATATGCCTCTCGATCTCCAATGGAGGGGGATAAAACTTATTTAAAGCGAGTTTAATTAGATCGTATCCAAAATACTCCTCGGATTATAATTTCCCAGTTTCAGAGGAGTCTTATGTTATATTATATCCATGTGGAACTAAAGAGCAATAATAGGAGAGTAACTTTTTGGGACCTGACTTTTTTGAAAGAATGATAAAACATGTTTATCTACTTAAAGACTTGTTTTGAGATGTAATACGTCATTTTAGAGAATTTAGTTTTAGAGAATTTAATTTTATATGACATTTTATTTCAAATGTATTTTATAATAATATTATTTTGGTAGATGAAATAGTAAATAAATTTGAATACAATAATTTAATTGAAATAATATCTTTAAATATGTTAAAAATTAATATAGATTAGTATATTCAAATTATAAAAAAAGTTAGCAAATTTATAATTTAACACTATATAAAATTTGATATAATAGTAATAGTAGTACTATATTTATATTTACTGAAATTGATCGGTCTAGTAGGCTTAAATTTTTTTTCTTTAGTTTGCCCATTTTAACTTATTTATAGAAAAAAAAATTGGTTTTGTCTATTTTAAACAGCTGGTCTAGTCTTAGCCTTAGCGCCACAGCAAACACATTCTAATACTGCCAGTATTGCAAGCTTATATCAACCTAGCAAAAAAAAATAATAAGTAGTTTGTTGATAAAACTGTTACTCTAAAAATAATGTAACTACATCATTGAATAATGTTTCAACCGTATAAATTAGCCAACATAAGATTCAAAATAACTCTCTACTCTCCAAATAATAAAAGAGTCGTTAATTAAATAGGTCTTTCAAAAATATGATTAATACTTAAACCCACTAATTGCATGCGACTAGAGCATCATGACTATATAAGTATTTATATAGGTTATTTTTTACAAAATTTCATAGCACAATATTAATTAAGATGCATTTATCAACACATTATCTTAATTCATTGGAATTTTTTAGTCTTACCAAATTTATTTACGTAGTACCACACAAGTTAATTGAGGACAAACGTATTTTCGTATCACTTTACTTGTTTAGACTACTTAGATTTGTACAAGTATTCAACACATCACCTTTTCGGGATTGGCTTTGATTCATTGTACAGATGAATTTTATAACTCTAATTTTAATAATATCAATATTTATTATTTGAATTAATATTTATCATTTGAATTATACTTTACTGATATAATAATATCTTTAAAAATCTAAAAAATTAGGGTGGACTAGTATGTTCAAATTATAGAAAATATAAATTTATTTAAATATTTAAATTATGAATTTGATAAAATTTACATTATATCGAAAATGATAATTAATTTTATGAATTTTGTTTGAAAATTTTGATTAATATTTTTTAATTTTTATAAAAAAAATAATAACATTGTTGATATTTTAAAACATAAAAGATTAAATTGTCACTTATTAAAATAAAATACTAAATTAAAATAAAATAAAAGAATAAAATGTTAACTGAAATTAACTACATGCTATTTAACCTACAAAATATTATTAACTAGTTATCTTAATTAATTAAAATTTATGGGTTTTACCAATATGTAATCTCTTTTTGAAGTCCCTAATTTTATTGAGTGAAAAATAAATAGTCCCTAATTTGATCATGATAGGTAGTTACTCTTAGTAAGTGGCATATAAAAAAAACAATTACATTGTCAAAGGATGAAGGTAATCAAGAGTCATCGATTAATCAATGTATGTTTTGCTGCTTAGACCGCATATCTTCTAAGTTGTTTCTTTAATTTGCTGCAATTACATGAGTTGATTTGTTAGTTATACCTGCTTTTGATGAAGAACACAGGTACTATTATTATTATTATTATCCGAAACCGAAGGATTGGATTATTGGATTATGCAATGCAATAAAAGGGTCTTCTTCTTTTATTATGTGTTAAGAATCTTGTAATTTGTTTTGTGTGTTTCACATCCCATCCAATCCAAATTGCCCCACCCCATGGGAGTCCAATTGATATCATGTCATTCCTTCCAGAACAATGAATCAACAATTATTATTATATTTGTGAGGTTCGTCTTGTATTGAGAAAATGTTACTTTTCTGGAGAAAATAAAAGAAGCAAGCAATTAAAAACAAAAAGAGTTTCGCGGGGGTGTATGAGTAAAAAGTGGGGGGTGTATGTATGTTAACGGACAGCGGTCACTGATAATAAACAAAATAAAAATAAAAAATAAATAAAAGGTATATGAATATGATGATGGTGGTGAGAGAGAGAAAGAGAATAAGAGTAATTGGAGAATGCCGAAGAGGACGACGCATACATACTCTAGCGAGGATGCAGCTCCGGAGGGCCCACACTCCGATCTCTTCGTTTATTACTGCAAGCACTGCGGTTCCCATCTCCTAATAACTGGTTAGTTGTTTCTCTTAATTTGTTTCTTTTGAATCAAAATCAAATTAACCTAATATCATCAATAGACACCCAATTGCAGAAAATGCCTCGAAGAAACACCGACAGAGCTTACGTATTGGACAAGACCAAACATCTTGCCAGATTCAACATTCAAGAAGCAGGCAACGTTCTCTTAAAGCGTGGCCAAGGAAAACTCGAGAAACAATATCGCATGAATTGTATCGGTTGCGGTCTCTTTGTTTGCTATCGCGCTGAATCAGACTTCGATATTTCCTCTTTCATTTATGTTCTTGACGGCGCACTCAGTACTGTTGCTGCTGAAACCAACCCTCAGGATGCACCTGTTCCACCCTGCATTTCCCAGCTTGAAGGAGGACTTGTTCAACTTGCTATTGAAGTCGAGGATCGTGCTCACCGCTCCGCAATCACCAGTAATTCTCTACTTTATTGCAAACATACCATTATTATTACACAGACATCAATTATTCATCTTCAATATTATACCATGACATTCTTCATGTACACAACATTGTTGTTTAAAAAATGAAACAAGATAAAGTAGAAACAAATGCTTTAGTTAAATTTGTAAAGCTAAGAAGGAACGGTGAGTTATACTGTTCAAAATGTTAGATACATAAATAGATCTATTTGTACATTAGGTGCTATACATTTGGACTGTAAATGATTCATAGCTTTCTTAACAAAACCATGATGGATCTTGATGATTAAATTTATATTTTGTTTTCTGTTTTAGGAGTAAATGCTGATGATGTTCGAGTCAGTGTAGCTGCTCCGGCTGCTCGTGGAGAAGCCAACAACGAACTTTTGGAGTTTATGGGAAAAGTATACTTCTTACCCTCTTTGTTTCTCTTTTGATTGGTTTTTGCTCAAAATTAAGTTTGTTGCCTTGTGGTCATGGGAGGGATCGACCTACAAAAGCAGCCTCGTTGTTCATCAGAACAAGGCTGCCTATACATGATCAACCCTGAACTCCCTAATGCACTGCCTTCACCTTTCTTTTGGCATTATGCCTCTTTGCATAATCTGTTCTCTCTGGGAAAAGACAGTTACCACAGACAACAATATGACTACAATTTTTTTATGTAGGTTTTGGGTTTAAGATTGAGTCAAATGACACTTCAGAGAGGATGGAATAACAAGTCAAAGCTTCTTGTGGTGAGTTACATTACTATCAACTATGCCTTCAAGTTAAGCATCCACATTAATATCAATTTGCATTTGGGCGTTTTCTTTCTAAATGAAGCTATTTCTCAAGAAACATATATATGCTAGTCATTATAGGAAATGTTTTCTTCCTAATTCCCTCTGATAGAATGTATACCCTGTTTAATTAATTTTGATTATTTGACATTGGTTTCAGGTAGAGGATTTGACTGCAAGACAAGTTTATGAGAAACTTTTGGAGGCTGTACAACCTTGATGCTGTCTTTTAGCTTTATTATGCATGGGTTCTGGTTTTCTGGAATGTGAGGGTTCTTGTGCACATGTTGAACCTCTCTTTTGTGCAAAAATAAGTTTGTTGCTTAAATATCAGTTTTGTTTATTTAATTTTACTGAACATTTATTTAATTTTACTAAGAGACACGTACAATGATGCCATTGGCCCATTTCATAGATTTATCCACCTCATCAAATATTAAAATAATAAATTTTTAAAGTTAACAAAAATATTTTCAGAAATTAAAAATAAACTACAAAAGCATTTATTTATTTGCTTAAATCAACTTCGTTATCTTCTTCTTTGTGGTAATAATCTCGATCCAACATTATATCTTTTCCTCCATGGTTCAGAAATTGAAAACCCACTAAGTGTAATAATGTTTGATTTTCTTTTTCCCTTTTTCGATTCATTTTTTGATTTTCAGTAAAAAAATAAATAGAAGAAAAAGAAGAAATGTGTGTTTTGTTTCGTTAATATATTGTAATGATGTTTTTGTTTGGCCAGTTATTTGGAAAAAAATTCAGCGGAACAAAAGCATCAAGAGAAAAGAAGAAAAAAAAATCTTTTTTGAGGGTTTGGTTTGTTAGTCTTTCCAGAAGGATATTAGATATGTGACTTCTATCAAAATGTCTAAAATTTTAGATTTATTGGGTTTCAATTTGATTGGATCAATGAAGAAGAGGAAGAGTACCACATATGGTTTTTGTTTTTTTTATGGAAACGGTTAGACCAACATTGTAAACTGAATGAAATTGAAAGGATATAATTAGAAACATAACTTACAAGATTTATGTGGCATCGAACTTAAAAGGTCACGTGTTTAATTTTGTCTTATGTATTATTTTAACGATCGATGAGATGAATAATTATAAATCGATGTGTATTTTTCTACGTCGACATCTTTAATGGCATATCATTGTTTGAGGCAAAAAAATATGGATTTAGACCAAAAGTGCAACAAAGTTATACATGTGATACTTGAGTGGTGAAAAATCCGAAAGGCCACTTAAAACTTATATAAAGTGCCTTAACTGCTGGCCATATTATTTTCTAATAAGACATGACATGTGGTAGATTTTTCCACGCCACTTCAAATATTTTGTCTGACTGAATATAAATTGAATATGTAAATTACTTAATGAAAAAGTAATACTCAAATTAGTATATGAATTTTGTGAATTGACAAATATATTTTAAAATTATAAAATTTCAATTAAAATAATTTTTAGATTAAATTATATCACTGACTTCTTAATTTAATTTCAGGTAACGTTTTAGTTTTTTTATTTTGAGTTGGTTATTTATTTTAATTTTAAGTGACAATTTGATATTTTATGTTTTAAAATTTTAACAATGTTATCCTTTTTTATACAAAAATTTAAAAAAATCATCAAAATTTTCAACAAAAATCCATAAAATTGATAATCATCTTCAATATAATGCAAATTTTATCAGATTCATAACTCAAATATTCAAATACGCTCATATTTTCATCTCCAACAACATCAAATAAAGAATGAAAATATGAGTTTATTTCAAGATTTAAGTTATGAATTTGATTAAATTTGTATTTTATTGAAGATGATTATCAATTTTATGGGTGTTGGTTGAAAATTTTGATGATTTTTTTGAATTTTTTTTTAAAAAAGAACAAAAATGTTGACATTTTAAAACATAAAATATCAAATTGTCACTTAAAATTAAAATAAAGGATTAATTCGAGAAAAAAAAATAAATGACTAAAACGTTATCTGAAATTAAGTTAAGGGACTACGAATGTAATTTAGCCTAATTTTTATGTAAACTTTTATTTATGTAAATTTTTACACATTAATTTATTCATAATTGATTTATTTATAATTATAATTATTCATAAATTTATTTTTAAAATATCAAATTTTATTAAAAAAAATTAATTCATATATTGATCCAAAACTAACATAAATTAGTTAAATATTCAATTGAAATAACACATCACGCCCCTTTCTATAAACTTTCAATCTTTCCAAAAATATTTATCGCTAAACAATCACGCTGATCCTTTATAAATTCTCGTCGGTTCCCCTGAGGTGATGAAATCAATAAGGCATATGGCGGGGCTACTGGTTTGGTCTACTGATTTATTTTCTCAAAGTGTTTGTTGGCGGTAACAAAGACGAAAAGGGAAATGAGTAATTGGGGGAATCCAAACCCTCTAAAAGTCACCCAGGAAGATTGCACAAATGGAAGTCGAATTGCTTCATGTGTCTAATTGTAGTTTCCTTTTTTAGAAATATTATATGCAGGTCTCGCACTCTTTAATTATTATTTTTTATAAAACGAAATGGTATTACTGCTTTTGTTGGGTTTGTCGGGCCGATCCAAATTCAAAGTTAGGACTTTGGGTTCTTAAAAATAATTTTTATGTATATTTAAGTTTAAAAAATAAAATAGTAAATAAAATGCTTCACAATAAAAATATTTAAGCTTGAGAAAATAAAGTAGTTGTTAGATGTTAGGAATTAAAAATTCACTATTTCTTTTTAAAAAAACTACAAAAGAATAAACTACATTAAATATTTATCATTGATATATATTACAAAAATGCAAGATAAATATTTATAGTAATTGTATAAAAAAGTATAGGATACATATTTTTCAATAATATAAAAATCACATGATAAATATTAGTTATTGATATATGAATAAAAATTTAAAATAATACAGATAAATTTTTATAATTGATGCATAAAAAAAACTCAAAACAAATATTTGTTAATGCTAACTAAAAAAAAATCAAATATTTATCTTGAAACATAAAAAATATGATACAAATATTTTTTGTTGATAAATATTAAAAAAAATATGGGATAAGTTAATATTTATAAATTATACATTAAAAACATAAGATAAATATTTATAAGTGATATATAAAAAAAATTATAAGATAAATATTTTCTATTGATATATAAATAAATATAAAATAAATATTTAAAATTAATAAATATTAAAAAACAATGATGTAATGACTCAGTTACATTTTAAATATGGACTGATATGATGACTCAGTTACATTATTGAATAAGTATGTTAGCATTCTATTACTAAACAACAATGCTATATAACCTTGCCTAATGAAATGATGATGACTAAAGAAATAATCCATTGTCCTTTTTAAGAGGTTTTTCCGCATTGAATCACAATTCATTATGTTTTTAATATCTCATCCCTAAAAAATGGCTCGAGATAGGCCTCCAATTCTCTTATCAAAGTCAAGCTCCTCTCTTATTAGACTTTCTATCTCTTAACGACACTTAGTTTACTAACGTTAAAAAATACACGACGAGTATCTTGTGATAGAAAATAGTTGTGACTAGAGGAAAATTTGGAAGACCTAATTCATACTATTAACATATAAAGCACCAAAATTGCAATATCATAATATCTAGAGATTAAAAATATAGTTTAGTCTAGTTAAAACTTTGTGAATAATAATGATAAACGATAATATGTACTGTGTAATTCAATGCATTGCTCTAATGTTAAGTTTCTTAAAAACAACAATGTTTTTCTCTATTTTAGGCTAGTAGAATATGAAGTTGGTCATGATGCTTTTAATTGTGTAATGCTTTGCGTGTGTTTGTTTTTATTTGATTATGTGGTTTTCAAATGTGTGGTAAACTTTACATAAGTGTGATGACAAAAAGAGAAAATATGTGGAGTTATAAGAAGTTTCTTCAACTTTGAAAGGTGGTACATCTTGAATTTTGTTGATGTTCTTATCACTATCAAAGCATAAGACATAGATGGATGCGTATTATTATATTTTATTATTAAATTTAGTAGATAGATATCTATTTTCAGATGATGTATTTTGAGTTTGTTTACTAAAATTATGATTGTTTATAAAATTTTGATTAATATTAAATTTTAGTTATATATATCCTTTTAAAAAAATATTTTTTAAGTTGGTTGAAGTTTAAATTATAACAAATGAATTTTTTAATTTTTTTAACCGAGATAACAAATGAATTTTTTGTTTGGTTCCATTTTGTCCAAAGTTGGTTTCGTAGTATTAAATCTTTGATCATTATATTTAAACCGGAGATTTAAAATTTATATACTCTAAAACAATTAAATATTGTGGAGTGTTATCGAATTTGCTATAGTGGTGTTACCAAAAACCGAATGATAAAGACCCGTAAATTGTACGTCGACATGTATGAAAGAAACGAAGCATGACCCGGCGTTTGCACGGGTTACCACATAAGCTAATTAAAAAAAAAAAGAAAATGTTGAGCCGTTGAAACATAATCCACGTGGAACGAAGACAAAGCAGCTGCTATATTTACTCACTCACTCACTCCCCCCGGGAAACCCAATCCATCCTTCACCGACGAATTAATCAAGACTTGAGTTGAAGTCGAAGCTGAAGTTGAAGTTGAGTTGCAATGAATTATTCTCTGCGTGTATTGCACTGCCATTCGCACACGGTCGCAATCCATCCTCAGCTGAATAAAAATAAGCGGTTAGGATTCCTCCTTCCATCCATCCATCGCCATCAACATCCTCTTCTCCACCGTGACCGTTCCCACATTCTTCCGCTCCTCTCTGCATTCTCCTCCACCCAAACCCAACCTAGGTACCTGTTTCTCCCTTCATTAATTAGTATTATTATTATTATTATTATTAGTAATAGTATGATCATGAATCTTGGTATTCTATTTCCATGTCTAAACCCTGGACCCAATATCGTATCACGCTCTATGCAGGAAAGGTAAGAATAATATCAAGATAGAAAATGTTCATCTGCGTCTTCGATTAGATCACCAAGTTCAGTTTGGTGATCATGTTGCCCTTCTAGGTTCAACCAAACAGTTGGGCTCCTGGAAGACTAATGTTCCTTTGAATTGGACACAAAATGGATGGGTATGCGACTTGGATTTCAAAGGGGGCGATCACATTGAGTTTAAATTCCTCATTGTCACCAACGATGGCACTATAATTTGGGAAGCTGGACATAACAGACTCTTAAACTTGCCTGCCGCTGGTCATTTTCAGACAGTTGCCACATGGAACACCACCAACCAGATTATGGAGCTACTCCCATTAAATGAACAACAACAACAACAGCAAGACGATAATTTGGAACATATCGAGGACACTGCTGCTTCTTCTTCTCATTCAGAAGCAGGGCCAAGTCCTTTTGTAGGAGAGTGGCAAGGAAAATCTATTTCTTTCATGCGAACTAACGAGCATCAGAGCAATGAAGCAGGACGGACTTGGGACACTTCAGCTCTTCAAGGCTTGCCTCTCAAGTTGGTTCAAGGGGATCAAACCGGAAGGAATTGGTGGAGAAAGGTACTCTTACAGATAATGTTGGAAACCACAATAGCATATCATAAAACTAAGCGACCCTCACCATCATAATATTCTAATTTATTCAACTGATAAATAAATTCTTATAATATAATTTTGCTCGTATTCATTTTATAATTTATTCCTTTATATGCAATCTGAAAAGCTGTCCTTTACTAAGTTTGGAACTTACCTTTCTAAGGTTCTTTCCTGCAGTTTTAAATTTGATTGTCAACTGCAATGCATCACTTCTGTAAAAATGCCTGTTTTCCTTTTTGGTGGTTTTCTTTTTAAATAAACAAATTAACTTGATCTAGATTTTTCAATTTGAAGCTTGACATTGTACGCGATATAGTTGAAAATGTTGAAGGGGAAGATCGATTGGAGGCTCTCATATACTGTTCTATCTATCTGAAGGTCTTGTTCTGTATTTTCCTCAATATTTGAATCATCTATGCTCTTCTGATATCATAATCTGAGCCCTTAGATATTCTTATGCAGTGGATAAACACAGGGCAAATACCATGTTTTGAAGACGGAGGTCACCACCGTCCCAATAGGCATGCTGAGATTTCAAGGCTTATATTTCGTGAGTTAGAGCGATATACAAGTCGAAAGGATATATCTCCACAGGTGATTACTTTTTATTTTCAACAGTGACGTTGGACAAACTTTTTGGTTCTCTATCCTGGTTCTGATTGAATTATAGCTATTAGAGCATTAGGAAATATGACTATTTGAGTGTATTTCAGTCATAGATTCAATTGTATTGTAGCCTTATTACATGTCTGTATATACATACACTACTGCAAGACTGAATTGAGTCGTGGCTTTAACAAATTCTGTTCTCCACTCTTTTTTTTCTTCTCTTCTTACCAATGGATTTTGTTATGGGGATAGCTTGATAGTTAGGAAGGGGACATTATTTTGGCCTCATTTCTGGTTGGTGCTATGCATAGATCAAATGCAGTCAGTTTCAAATGTTGATGTCTTCCTACTCCATTTTTTTTGTAACAGTTGTTCTGACTTAAATGGAGTGCGATTCTAGCGGTGTACTTTTGAATGTTTGATCTGCATTCTATGTAAATAATTTAAGTATTGGAAATTGGTTTTAAGTGTTAATGTAATGTTTGTTTGGCAAATGCTAACAAGTGAAAAAATAATTGACTGAAGGAATCGAAAAAAGAAACTTCAATTTTAACAGTATAGTATTTATTATTTAATGTTGCTAGTGCATTGGGTGCTGCACTTTTCAGTAAAATATTTCCATTTCGTCATTTCTTAGCCACTAACCTACACCAATTCCCATAGGACAGTGGTTAGCAGGACCTTATTTGTTTTCATTTGCTACCTTCTATCCTTTCTGTCTCATAAAGTTTATGATTTTCTTCCTTGATTTACCATAATTTCATTGATGTACAGGAAGTTCTAGTTATTCGTAAGATTCATCCATGTTTGCCATCTTTCAAGGCAGAATTCACTGCATCTGTTCCTCTGACTCGAATTAGAGATATTGCTCATCGAAATGACATCCCACATGACGTCAAGGTTATTTTCCCAAAAATACATAAAATATGAAATCTTATTCAGTTCATTGTTAATGATTGGTCAACTGTTTTATATATATTCTTTTGTTTTTCAGTTACAAATTAAGCATACAATACAAAACAAGCTTCATCGCAATGCTGGTCCTGAAGACTTGGTTGCTACAGAAGCTATGCTTGCTAAAATCACAAAGAACCCTGGAGAATATAGTGAAGCTTTTGTAGAGCAGTTCAAGATATTTCATGAAGAACTAAAAGACTTCTTCAATGCTGGCAGGTTAGACGTGAATGTAGATTTGTTTGTAATCAGATGTAAATGTAGATTTGTTTATGTTTCTTATTCCAGTTACTTTCTCTTGTTAATTGTTATGATATATGTTATTTTAATTTTATCTTAGGATTTTGTTCTTTTCTCTTAGAAACTTTCTACATGATCCCAGCACCATCATCTAAATGCACAATTATGCTGTAAACCAATTGACTGATTATGAACTTTCACGTATTAGTTGACAAGAAAATCTGCATTTTGAAGTAATCATGTATATCCTCAAGCCAGAAAATCCACTTGCTGAGCTTATGTAGTTGTTTATTTTTTATTTATCTTGGAGGTGTTGAAGTTATGGGTTTTAGATAAAATAAGGAGAAAAGAAATAATAAAGACATTTGCATATGATAATGGTAAATGGTGCAATGTTATTGATAATGACTTGATACTAACTTGATAATTAACTTGATACGAAAGAGGGATACAAGACTCCTTATCATAAATAAATAAATAAGGAAATCGAGAAACAAATCATTGTAATAATTAAATAGTATGAAAACTAATCTTAGGAGACATTCTGAGACATTCTCATATTAGAAACTAATCCTATGAGATAAACTAAGAGACTCTTACATAATGTCAAAGATATTATATGATATTTTTTGATATTCTAATTCCCTGCTAAGCTAAAGTTTACTAAACTTTAAGTTTCTTACAAATATAGCCTCAAAAACAAAAAAATACAGCCAATTTTCACAATCTGCAGGTGAAGCAAACTGCAATGATATTGAGCCAGACGTTGTCCTTAGCCAGAAATAACCAACTTAAGTGTGGGACATGTCACAAAGTTTTTTGTGGCCGGTGCTGGAGACTCAACCATGACACTGCCGGACACGAAACCACTTAACCAACCAACTTAAGTGGGACATGTTGTCATATGTGACTGATGCATACAACCCAACCATGATGGATGGATGGATGAAGGGACTACCATAGGTTATTGACAGTGTGCTGAGACCAATTAGTAGAGAGTCTGCTATTAGAGACCAAATTGAGACAAGGAAAACAGTGACTTGGATAGTGTGCTGAGACCAATGACTAGAGAGTCTGACATTAGATCCCAAATTGAGACAAGGAAAAATGCACACAAGGATAACAGTGACTTGGACAGTTGATCAACAAACAACTTGTGATAGGAACCCGAATCAAGATGAAATAGAAAAATTGTTTTATTGATTGAAAATAAAGAAAACGTATTACAAGTGGATTGCTCCTGTAATCACAGAGCAATGCTCCTCGAAGGAGTTAAGATTTCTCTCTGCCCAAGCTCAAAGCTGAAAAATTACCCAAAAGACTAACTCCTTCCTTTTTCCCTCTCACCCCTCATATACCCCCTTTCACGTGTATATTCTCTCCTTCTCACTAACTAACTTGGCAACTCAACACTTATCTTTACAATTTGACTTTTCTCTTCATGGGTCCTATCAACTTGGACCTAGCAGTGTGACAAACATATAATCATTTGGTTTGAGATGAGACATAAACAAACCACAAATGCACAAAACCTGATCAGAAAGAAATGCAAATAGTAAACCAAAAACAGAAGATATGACCAGAAAGGTGTGCACAGACCAAGTTTACACACAAACCATTAAGTTGAGCAAAAATGGATTCGAAAACAAATTGTACAAATAAGAGCCACCAAGAACCAATCAGACAGATTCGGGAAACCCTGACTGGGCAGAAATAGGGTAGGATGGAGGCCAAGAGGGTCTGGGAACCACGGTGAAGCGCAGAGGAGAGAAAAAATGGACGCCCAAAAGTGTTGCATATGCTACTTGATGAATGGAGAGGCTCAAAAGTCAAAACTACAAAACAGTTGTAGATCAGGGACTAAAGTCATGTGACGTTGGCGGTGAGAGAACATTTGAAAAGTTTCTGTAACGAGCTACCACTCGTGACTAAGGCGGAGCACTGCTGCTAGAAGAAACTGCTCTTGCGGGCACATCATTTATCAGTTGTAGCTAAAACTTTGGGGTCTTCTAGATTGGGATGGGCTGTTTCCAATGGCGGGGGTTTCGTAAGAAAACTCGTTTCTTAATGTTAAGAGTATCACATTGGATGAGATAAAGTCTAACAAAGTGTTTATAAGTGGTGGGTAGTCACCCTAAAAGCCGGTTTTTTGGGGTTGTGTTAGTCCCAAACCAAATTCTAAGATGGTATCTGTTAGAATATTAGAAAACATCTTATAATATCTATTATATTATATTAGAGTATCTTGAGTTATTTTCTACGATCAATTTTTAATAATAGAGATATCTTAGAATATCTCTCACTATTATTATGATTTGCTCTTAATTTAGGATTGAGTCTATGTTTTTTTATAAATATAGATTAGTATTGAGTCTTTTATAATCAAGTTAGCATAAAACTATTATCAATAATATTCGAACCTTTATTATTTTCACTCCTCCTTTTATTTAAAATCCCACAACTTCAATAGTATCAACGTCTATTTAAGAATCACTTGGCCACCTGCTATTAGACCACTCGGGTCACGTCTAGATGTTCAGTCATAGATGTGAGGAGTGTGTGTTAAAGAGTCCCACATTGGATGAGATAAGGTCTGACAAAGTGTTCATAAGTGGCGGGTAGTCTTCACCCTACGAGTCGGTTTTGTTAGGTCTAACCCAAATTTTAAGATTAAATTTTCCGGCAGCAGCTGATGGCAGTGGAGGCGACCAGACATGGTGACATTGTGGAAAGAAGACACGACAAAAGTGGTGACTGATTAGAGTTCAGAATATTTAGGAACTTCACAATGAAGTGACAGGTCAAGTCATAGAGGATGATGGTTACCGCTGATACCACGTTGAAGTTACTGAGTTTTAGGTAAAGTTAGGAGAAGAGATATTTAGGAGATAATTTTAGAGATTTTAATATTTGAAACTAATCATACTAGATAAACTAAGATACTCTAACCAAATATCAAAGATATTGCAAAAAGATATTGAAGGCTTCAAAAAAAGGGTGGCCAGGTACGTGCATTTGCTCCATTTCAAAGTATAGGGAGTGTCATGCAAGCAACTTTATTTGTGTCTAGGGAGGCTGTTTCCGGATCTAGAATGTGTTAGCTCTGACCACCAATGTCACAAGACAATAGATAACCATCCTTACTGTTGCACCAAGGCTTACCATAGTTTGCAAAGCTTCTAGTAGTCAGGGCAAATAAAGTAGCCAACCTTTATTTGTTATGCAACACAATTGGAGTACACTCTTTAGTGAGCAAAGTATACTAAATATCAGGCAGATATCAAATGATTTTGTCATGGAACTAATTAGTTGCTGGAAAATAATAATTTTTATGGTTTCACTTGTCAATTTGTTGTTTTGCAGTCTCGCTGAACAGCTAGAATCAATTTATGAATCTATGGATAAAAATGGCATGTCAGCACTTAATTCATTTTTGGAGTGCAAAAAGGTGCATTTGCTTTTTCTGACTCTCTTGTACTTATATTTCTTGATTTAGGATCCCGACTTACTGTCTTCTATCATGTATTATCCTCTCAACCAGTTTGCTTTCTCTTCCTTGTTTTTTGTCTATATACTTCTTCCATGGCCTAAAAGTAACTTCTTAATAATTTATGCTCATCATATTCAGCATGAAATTGGGCTATTATGGTTGTTAAGCTATTGCATGGATAAGAACTCATTCCCCTTTCCTTTTTGTCTTGAGTGAGGGATAAGTAATATTGATCCTCTTTATTTGACTGTGGTGCTCAAAGTTGTTCTTATAACGGAATCTACTGATAAGGGAAAACATTGCACTTCTCCAGAATATGGATGCTGCTTCAGAAGAACAAGGAACTAAACTTTTATTTAAAACCATGGAGTCTTTGAATGCTTTGAGAGATATTATTGTAAAGGGTCTTGAAAGTGGCCTCAGGAATGATGCTCCAGATTCTGCAATAGCTATGCGCCAAAAGGTAAGATTAATTTTATTCAATTATTTAGAGAAAGCTTGAGTATGGATAGTAATTTAAAGAATGTTGGAACGTGTTTTGAATCTTGTTTCTTTGGAGTAACAGTGGCGACTCTGTGAGATTGGGCTTGAGGATTACTCATTTGTTCTTTTGAGCAGGTTCTTGGCTTACCTTTTCCTAATTTACACTTTGAACAATTGTAAGATACTTGGATGTTGAACAACTTTTGTAAAATATATGAAGGGCACATAATTTTGCAGTAGGAATGGAGTTCTTGCTAGCTACTTAAATGATATGTGCAATTAGAATATAATGCATATGTACTCTTATTGTACGAAGATAAATGTTTATAAGATATTTAGTTTATTTAAAGAATTATAGAAATTATCCAATATGTTAGAAGGGTTTAAACAATTGTTAACGAGAGGGATGTAGTGAAGTCAGGCTGCCTAGATGTCACATAGAAAGATGCAGTTTGATTGAATCATGTTGAACTTGATTAATGGAGATATAAAATGTATCCAGCTACATGCCACTTATACTAACAAGACTTTATTTTGGTAGAGCATTAACTTTTGAAATCATATAAATAGATTTCTCAATGTGCTTGAAGTTATGGGAGGTGCTGGTTGGCTGGCTGCAAATTTGCAGTCAAAAAATGCAACCTCTTGGAATGATCCACTTGGAGCCCTTATTATTGGAGTCCACCAACTGAAATTATCTAATTGGAAGACAGAAGAATGCGGTGCTATTGAAAATGAGCTTATTGCCTGGAGTATAAGAGGCCTTTCAGAAAGTGAAGGTAACTTTTGTAGGTCTTAGGTTGAATTGTTCTGTCTGTTGAATCATCATAGACAGTGTTGGCTATTTTTTTTTTTTTAAATGTACTTCCTTTTCCCTCAGGAAATGAAGATGGCAAGAAGATTTGGACCTTGAGACTGAAAGCTACTCTTGATAGATCAAAGAGGCTAACTGAGGAATATACTGAAGAACTTCTTAAGATATTCCCTCAAAAAGTGCAGGTTAAAAAGTAATATATTATTCAGTTAAAGGCTGGATATTTATTGCTCAGTGCAAAAATTTACTAGACCAATTTAACATAAACTCATAAAGCGAAGCCCAAATACAACCAAAACTAGGGTAAATGAAATACAAGTCAGAATATTGAGACAAATTGAATAATTGTAATTTGTGGTCTACTAGGGTCTTGGAAACTTTATACTAGGCCCTTAAATCAGAAATAAGCCAGAATATTGAGACAAATTCGTTCCAAATTTAGGGAATCTTAATGGTAGTGCTTCTTTCATTTCAAACCTGAACACTGTTGGTCCTCTGATACTAACACTGTTAGGTTTTTGAAACCAGGTTCCTGTTCCTTCATGATATGCTTACATCTTGATCTTGAAATAAACAAACTTGCTACATTAAATGTTGCAGATGCTAGGAAAAGCTCTAGGAGTCCCTGAAAACAGTGTCAGAACATATACAGAAGCGGAGATTCGTGCTGGGTATGATTATGCATGATTATCTATTATTCGTAAATTTCATTTGGAGGAGATTTATAGGAACTATAGTCTAGTGTTTTCAACAGTATCTGTGGTTTCTGGTCATGTTTATTCCTACACTTCTGGATTTCATTACATAAACATAACTGGTTTTTAACTAACTTTTCTACTGTAAATTTTAGTGTAATTTTTCAGGTTTCAAAACTATGTACTCTTCTTCTAAAAGCTGTGAGATCTACGCTTGGTTCTCAAGGTTGGGATGTTATAGTTCCAGGATCTGTTTTAGGAACATTGGTTCAGGTACTGAGTTGTGTTCAGAGAAATTGTGTGCAATGTTATTACAATAGTTACTCTGTGTGCGCGATGTATGTGTGAGATCCCATTATAAAAAAAAAAACTTCATTATTGAATTTAATAAAGTGACTAATCCCTTGCTTAGATGTATTAGAATACATCCTCATACTAATATTACTAAAACTGCTGCAAGATGGAGCATAAATGATAATCATGCCTAACTTGTTACAGATATCCTTATGTACTGCAACATTATTATTCTTACCTATCCACAATACTAAAATTCTTTTTAAAAAACTCAGTTACTTTTTGGATCATATATCAAGCATAGATTCTAATCAGCATCAGAAAAACCTATTATATAATGATTATGATCACTATATAGAGTGCCGCACCACAACCTGGTGGTTTTAAAAATATTTAAGAATGTACTGCTTCACAATTTTATTATTATCAATACAAAAGTCTTTAAGTATGGGAAAGAGAGACATCTTTAGTTCTCTACGCAAGCAAAAACTAAATAAAGTAATGACCAAATAGGTAAGATACTAGGAAGAGATTATCCTCACCCAAATGACAAAGATAAAGTCATCCTCACTTAATTATGACTAAAAATTAATTTGGATTTCTTTTACCTAGGTTGAAAGAATTGTTCCTGGGTCGTTACCATCATCGGTGGAAGGTCCTATTATCCTCATTGTTAACAAAGCTGATGGTGATGAAGAGGTATATTTATGCTTCATTATACAGAAGTCTTAAATATATCAGTATTTATAAATTTGACTGCGCTGGCAGGTAACAGCTGCTGGGAGGAACATAGTGGGAGCTATACTTAAGCAAGAGTTGCCTCACTTATCTCATCTTGGTGTTAGGGCCAGGCAGGTAAGTCTTATTTCTAAATATTCAATTCCATTTAATGTTTTTGAAGCTTGAACTTATAAATTGTCATTGACATTCATACAGCTATTGTTTATTACAGGAAAAAGTTGTCTTTGTCACTTGTGAAGATGATGAAAAAGTTGCTGATATACAAAGACTTATTGGGTCATGTGTGAGGTTATTTCATAGACAACTTCCCATCCATGATTGTTTGTCTTGAAAAATTAAATCAATATTTCTTTCTTCAAATTATTTTGATCTTATTTTATTATGTCTTCTATTTTCTCCTTTCATGCTTTCTAACTTTTCAGGTTGGAAGCATCTGCAGCTGGTGTTAACCTGACGCTGTCCTCTTCAGTTGACTTTGATGGCAATTTTTCTGTTGAAAGTGCTTTTGATGATAGTTTCTCTGGAGTTGAGGTTCCTGCTTTATCTGCTGGTGGAACTGTCAAATATAGTCAGGTAGATAATGATAAACTCATTCATTTCAATCTTTTTTGGCTATGTTTCGACTTTTTTTTTTTTTTTTTTGTATTTAGAGATATACTTCTAGTTTGTTGGAAGTGGTGAGATTTAGAATCGAACAATTGGACTAGCATTCTAATGATGTTGATATCTGCATGGTATAGACACAATTTACATACCTATCGTTCTTAGCTTCCCATAGAATCACAGTAGGAATTCCTTTAGTTAATGCAGTTGCCAACTGATAACCTTTAGGAGACATACATTATAAGACCATTATCCAACTCCTGTTCGATAAAGTGCTGGTCTATCTCCATGTTCTTTCCCCTAATAATAGCTTGCTTGTCACAAAACAACCTCATAGGAGTTTTATATTTTATTTTGAGGTATCTCTCAAACTGATTGTGCCATAGCTGTAAACTCTGTCTCTACACTTGACTTAGCAGCAACATTGTACTTTTTACTTCTGCATGTCACTAGATTAACACCTAAGGGCGTATGGCTCCTTGAGGTATGGATCATGCATAATCTGCATCTTCCTACATGTCCATGGATAGTTCTCCCCTTCTCTTGAATAATAAACCTCTTCAAGGTAAATTCTGCAAAATTCTATTCATAACTTGTAAATTTCTCTCGTGTGACATGATCTAGCCGATCAAATTAACGACATATTTTATCCCTTACTTGATTTGGGACAAGCCGAAAAGGTATAATAGCTTTCCTAATGTTTTTTATATGTGGCCTTCTGCATGGGGAAGCTTTCTTTGTGACTTCCAATTCTAAGGTTCTGCTCAATTGGTACGTCAGTGACCATGTAACCGAATTTATTAGTTTCTATATGGAGATAAAGAACTTAATTTCACTGGGAAAAAATGATATGTATTAAATAGTAGACAAACTCAATCCCATTAAATTACTTTTACTTTCCAAGCCTGGTAGTTTTAAATCTAGGACCTGTTTCTCTAAATTGTCATCACCAAATATGATTTTGTCATCCATATAGACAAGTAGAATAGTGAGTTTACCTTCCTGTGAATGGTTTACGGAGCCTGTATGATTGCCTTGGCTATGCCTAGATCCCAACAACACTGTAGACATAGTAACCTTCCAAATCAAGCACAGGAAGAGTGCTTCAACTCATATAGGTTTTTCAACATGCAGACTTTTTCTTTCCATTAGTAAGTCATATCCAGGGGGAGATATTATTCCTCCTCCAAGTCTCCATGTAAGACAACATTTTTTTCATCAAACTGATGTAGTTCCGATTTAAAGTGAGTCGGAAGAGAGAGAGAGAGAGAGAGAGAAGAACCCTAAGAGTATTTATTATAGCCACTAGAGCAAATCTTTCCTCACAATTATTCCTATTAGTTTTAGTGTACCATTTTGCACTAATCTTTCCTTATATTGATCTAGTGTGCCATCATTCAGATTCTTTATCATGGTATTCAATGATCTACCATATCTCATTCTTCCCCAATGCATTCATTGCTCAATTCCAGTTCTCTTCCTTGAAAGCTTCGAATACCGATGTTAGGATTCCAATAGAATCAATGGCTACAATAAAACGTTGATGCTAGAAAGCAAGGTGCTTAGAAGAGACAAATTGGTATGTGGTACTTACCTGAGCTTCTTCTGCAACCTTTTTGCAATAAGTACACCAACGATCTTTGTAACAAGGCATCAACGAAGGCTTCAATTTTAATTTAGTTCATCCATGTCACACTTTGCCTAGACATCTATCAGAAGTCTTTGTCGCTCCTTCTTTGTGCTTCATCTTTTGTGTTGGTGATAACTTCCTAGTTCCTACGTCTTCTAATGAATGGACTGCATTTTGAACTAACGATTGTCCCCACAAACCAATATAGGTCTTATCAATGTTCACACATTTTAAGAAACCTTCTCAGGAGGTCACCAATCCAATAATTTCTTCAAGTCACTGTCTCATATGTGCACAATTTCGAAATCTCTCAACTGAACAGTCTCATACTTGCACAATTTTAGGAAACCTCTCATTTCGATATGAATTTGGTTCATTTATGTGTTCTTGTGTCTAGAAGCCTTTCAAGAGCCACTTCTTGTCCATGCCTCATCATTTGCACCAGTAATCATTCCTTAGTTCTCAGGTGTCACATTAAGAATCTCGTTAGGTTAGTATTTCTATTGGACTGGGCTTGCACAATTAGTACTACACTAGTAATTGACCTAATTATTAGTATACATAGATGATAATCTTTTGTATTATAACATGTCATCGATATAATCTCATAATATTCAGAGTAATGATTATTGTATGCAGATTGTTTATTCAATAGTTCTTATTTTAATTCTCCTTACTAAGGGCCTTAACTGAACAATAACTCTATTCATATCAAGGGTGCTTCTTCTGCCGGAGTTATCTTGCTTCCTGATGCTGAGACACAGACTTCTGGTGCAAAGGCTGCTGCATGCGGTCTCTTGTCATCATTGTCTGCAGCTTCTGATAAAGGTAAGATTTAATAAAAGCAATATGCGCTGAATACCTATGTCATAGAATCAATCTCACAGACTTAGAGCGAGTATCCTCAAGTTCAATAATGCTCTTCTACATCTTTCTAATGAAAAACTATGTATTATTTCAAACATCCCTTTTAGATTTTTTTGGTTTAACAACACTCATAAGGAAAAAGGTTCCAGCTCAAGAATTTTGTTTCAAAACTATCTGTATCAAGACTTTATCCTCAGAAATTTTTACTCAAATAATGGCTGTAGTCTTTTCATTCATATGTTTTTTTTTTTCTTGAGCTGAAACAATGTTTTGAACCTCTTTATAGAATTGAACGACAATAATGTATTCTTGCAAATTGCATTTCTAAAAATCTAATATTTGAATGGCAGTTTACAGCGACCAGGGAGTGCCTGCTTCGTTTCGAGTTCCTTCTGGGGCAGTTTTAACATTTGGATCCATGGAATTAGAGCTAGAGAAAAGAAATTCCACCGAAACATTCAAGTCTATATTGGATAAGATAGAAACAGCAAAACTGGAGGGTGGTGAACTTGACGGTCTATGCCATCAACTCCAGGAATTGATTTCTTCCTTGAAGCCATCAAAAGACGTCATTGAAAGCATTGGAAAAATGTTTCCAAGTAATGCATGTTTAATTGTTCGGTCCAGTGCCAATGTGGAGGACTTGGCTGGAATGTCAGCTGCTGGACTTTACGATTCAATACCCAATGTGAGTCCTTCCAATCCAACAGTCTTTGGAGATGCCATTAGCAGAGTGTGGGCTTCACTGTACACACGGAGGGCAGTGTTGAGCCGCCGAGCCGCAGGTGTGCCTCAGAAGGAAGCTTCAATGGCAATTCTAATCCAAGAAATGCTATCACCGGATTTATCATTTGTACTACATACTATGAGCCCTACAAACCAGGATAAAAATTATGTGGAGGCTGAGATTGCTTCTGGCCTTGGTGAAACACTGGCTTCTGGAACCAGGGGTACACCATGGCGTATATCATGTGGAAAATTTGATGGGCTTGTGCAAACACTGGCTTTTGCGAACTTCAGCGAGGAATTGCTTGTGCGTGGTGCAGGGCCTGCGGATGGGGAGGTTATCCATTTGACTGTGGATTACAGCAAGAAACCACTGACAGTTGACCCAGTTTTCCGTCAACAACTTGGTCAACGCCTTTGTGCAGTTGGGTTTTTCCTCGAGAGAAAATTCGGTTGCCCACAGGACGTGGAAGGATGTCTTGTTGGAAAAGACATTTATATTGTTCAGACAAGGCCCCAACCCCAGTAGAAATATGAATGAATGCTTAAGCCATATCAATCAATATTTATTTATGACGTATGAACTTAGTTGGGGAAATTTTCTGTATGATAGGACACATTGATATGTGACTGTTGGTTTCTTTAAGTTGAGATAAGCCGTCACGGCCTCAGCTTGTATCTTGCTGCGAAAAATAATTCTCTAGGAACAATCACATAAGTAATACTAGTGGCGGATCTGATCTTCGCGGGTCGATAAGAGTCACGGCATCTTTAAATTTTTTTTTTTATAAATAATAATAATAAGTTATTTTTTTTTTTATAAATAATAATAATAAGTTATTAAAATAACAAGTTACTATAATATTTCTAAATTTTGGAGTCATTTTATTTGACATAGCCTCTATTCTTTTTAGTCTTTCCCTTTTCTTAATTTTCTTCTCCTATTCTCTTCTATGTGAATTTTCTTCTCTTCTCTACTCCCCGACTTTCTTTCATCTACCTCTGTCAGCCTTTCGTTTGCGGCCATCAACTGACTTCCACACGATGTCTTTCTACGTGACGTTCAGTTATCCTTCTCAGTTCATTCTTTACGACTTCCATGTGACGCGTCTCTCTTGCGCATCTCTGTAGTTTCGTTTATTTGTGATCAGTGTCATCATTGTTCGTATATCTCAATTTCTTCATCTCATTTTGCAGTCATAACGGTCAATTGTCAGTGTCATTTTGCTTCTTACATTTTTTTAGGTTCTAACTCTTATTCTATACTATTGTTTGTTAATTTTGAATTATTTGAGTTTTAGATTGTGAACTAGTGGTAGTGTATGAATTGTATTTGTGAATTGTGAACGGTTTTAGTGTTGGAATTGGAATTGTAAATTTTAAGGTCTGAATTGTGACTTTGTGATTGTGAATTTTTTACTGTTTTTCTTATTAGTGTAATGTGGATGTGGAATTGTGATTTTGTGAAATGTTTTACATTGTGAATGTGTTATAAACTTGGTAATTGTGAATTAATGTTTGTTTAAATGTATTTTGTGTAAGTAATTTGTGTATTTTGTTAAGAGTAATATAATATTTAAACATAAGAAATTGATACATTTTTTAAGGAAAAAGTTTTTGACAATTATGAAAATTGTAAAACGAATATATTTTATTTGATTGAATTGTGTTAAATTTTAAAAATTTATGTTAATTGTGAAAATTATAAAACTATGTGAATTGAAACTTTAACTTTCTCAACTTATCGACCATGCATAATTGTGCTAAATTCTAAAAAAATTATATGATTTTATGAATATTTTGGACAAGATCATCTTTTTAAAAAAATTAACTAATATATCACATGTTTATATACCAAAATTCATATTTTTATGCAATATGAGATAACTAGAGGATGCAGCCATCTATTATTTTTTAAGATTTTTTTTTATATATATATCC
>JBBPBT010000529.1:44404-68334 GCA_037974875.1 Cicer bijugum
ATTTTGTTTGATTTTATTAATATAATTTTTTTTATTTATTATATATAAAATAAAAATAAAAAAAATAAGGGAGAGTTGTTAATAAAACATAATTAAGATTCTATTTTATTTAATATAACTTATTACTTATTTTGGTACATATTAACTTTTTTTTCTATTAGATATATTATGTTTGATTTTATTTTTATAATTGTTTTTAAAAAAATTTTTACTTATTAAATTAACAAGAATTTTTTTTGTAAAAATTAAAAATTAAAGGGTATATATATATTTTTAATGTAAAGTATATTGTTTAGTTTAAAAAAAATTTATATATATATATATATATATATATATATATAATCCTACATAAAAATAAATAATTTTTTTATCAAAAATGGTAAATTGTCGAATCTTGAGTAGTCGAATTAACTGAATATGAGTTGGATGAGTTTTTCTGAAGCGTATAAAAGTCCACAAGAGTTGTAACACTGACTCAAAGTCCATACAACAGCGAGAAAGCGCAATATCAACGTGGAGTGCCACGAATTCTCTCAAAGGGAGTTATTATATACAATATACTACTCTCGTAATCCGACCAAATGGCATTGTAGATGCCAACAATGGAGTGAAATACATTAACAAATTGGCTTTCTAATCCTCGATTAGGTCTCCACAAGCTAGTATGATAAGACTGCGCTTTAAATTATTATAATTAATATAGTTTTAAATTAACTTATAATTTAAAGTAAGAAATAAAATTTAATACTTTAAATTTGAATAAATTGGTAAAAAAAAATAACTTTTTTTGTATCTTAGACAATATGAATTTATTGGTATTTAAATGGAGAGATGATATTTTCTTAATTTAAAATATTTAATATGAATTTTAAACAATATAAATTTTAATTTACTTTATATTTAAAACTGAAGTGAATTTAGAATTTCCACGAACGTTTTAAAATTTTCAATAAAAAATTAATATCATTAATGATTTAGTTGCTTTTAATTATAATTATAATCACTACACCAAAAATGATATTTAACAGCGCCCCTTTTACAGCGTTTGGTAAACACAAGCGATGTTGAAAATATATTTTAAAAATAACGGAGCCTTTTACAACGCTTTTTATGACAAGCGCTGTAAAAGATGTGCTGTTGTATGTCTTATAACGTTTGCGCATAACGTTATAAGGCTTTTACAACGCTTGTCAAAAAAGCGTTGTAAAATGAAGCGTTTTCGCGTATTATTTTACAGCGCTTTTTTCACAAGCGCTGTAAAAGGCATGCACTTTCAAATAATTGAACTACCTATTACAGTGCTTTTTCCACAAGCGTTGTAAAATACATGCGCTTTCGTTGAATTTAACTACCTATTACAGCGCTTTTGTCACAAGCGCTGTAAAATACATACGCTTTCATTGAATTTAACTACCTATTACAGCGTTTTTTTCACAAACGCTGTAAAATGCATATTTCAAATAATTATATACATTGGAAACCCTCATATCATATCCTCTACATCTTTCAAAACCCTAATATCCTCTACGTACTGTGCAGTCATCTACGTTGTCTCAGGTATTTTTTAATTTGTTTTTGTCAAAAAATCTTTATAATCTCTTCTACACATATATACCACATGATATGTTATATTTTAAATCTCTTCTACACATATATACCACATGATCTGTTATGTTTTGAAATTGTCAAAAACTCATATCACATGATCTGTTCTGTTTTGAAATATTTTATGTATTGAAATTGTTATTAGATATGTTGATATTGGTTTATTTTTGAAACTTGTTGATATGTTTTGCATTGAAAGCTTATTAGTTTATTATTTTTGTAAGCTTATTAGTTTATTAGTTTATTAGTTTTGTAAGCTTATTAGCTTATTAGTTCTGTATTGAAAGCTTATTAGTTTATTAGTTATGTATTGAAAGCTTATTAGTTTTGTAACTGCATTTATATAGGTGGTATAATATGGATAGGAAATGGATGTCAGTTAATCGATTGTCAAAAGAGTATGAAATTGGAGTGAAGGAGTTTGTTGAGTTTGCAGTGAAGAATGCAAAAGATCTAAATAGAGTAGTTTGTCCTTGTTTAAAATGTTGTTTTGGTAAACGTGTTAGAGAAGATGAATTAGAAGTACATCTAATATGTAATGGAATTGATCAAAGCTACAAATGTTGGATAAGACATGGTGAGAAAAAAAAAGGAAATATTTAATTATTTGATAACCCTTATAAAAGGTTGCAATAATTTAAATGATTAATAGATGAAAGTTGTTATGATTTGATGATTCAACAAACATTAAAATATATATTGTAACATATTTTAAAAAGAAAATATAAAATATTTTTTTTTAACTAAAAGTTTAAGAATTCTTTTTTATAGACAAAAATTTTAAAACATTTAAACAGATACTTTTAAAAGATTAAATAAAATACAAAATAGAATATAGTATAAAAAATAATTTTAGAAATATCTTTCATCGGGTAAAACTTTAAAAGAGAGTCCAATAAAAAAATTCAGAAATCACATTTACTAATAAATATTTTAAAAATAGATTTAATCGGTTTTTTTAAAACCATTTGAAAGTAGAATATTAATATGGTTTGCGAAAAACTATTGAAAAGACTAATTAAGGGTCAATCTTTTAAATAATTAAATTAAGAGTATGTGTCGGTTAACTAATAAAGAGGAGATAAGAGATTTTAATTGAAGAAAGAAAAGGAGATTGTATATATATATTTTGAGCTTGGTTTGACAAATTGATGAAAGATTTTTATTTTTATTTTTTGTGAAATATGAGAGAGATTTTAATAATGGAAAGCTTAAATTTAATGTCAAATTAAATAAAATGATATTTAAATCCAAAGTTTTCAAGATGATTTTTCTCTTCCCTCAAATTCTTAGTGGAGCTAAAATTGACACATGAGAAAAAGGTAAGGCTTGTTAAAATAAAACAACTTAATGAACTTTAATATAGAAAATAGAAGATTGATGCGAAATCTATTTTAGAACGATAATGCATTCGTGTATGCAATAGTTGAAAATCACTTATTTTGGACAAATGCACGTATGATTCACAAATAAAAAATGGTATAATCTGAAATTCCAAGGACAGTTTTTATTTGTTAAAAAAAAATTAACGACTCAAATCGATTTATTTTTATTTTTATCAAAGACTCAAATCGAATTTTACTCATATTACATTCGCGATATTAACCTTATATATAACATAGTCTGAGTTAGTGAGTCAGTCACATTGAGTATATTTATTTAAGCACTATGTGACTACATTTATATGTGATATTGAATTATCAAATAAATTATATGATTAATGATATATTATTGTTGTAAGTGTTTAATTAATATGTATGTTGCATGATATTGTTTGGCACTTTTAACATAAAAGTATCAAATTTATGTTTAATTTTTTTTTTTAGAAATATAAAAATGTCGAACAACTTTTTTATTTAGAAAATTCTAAATAATATTAACTTTATTTTAAAATTTAAACTTTATTTACCTAAAAGTAACGTACAAGTTAATTAAAAGAAAAATCAGGCCAAACACATTTTTAACTGGATTAGTTAGTGACAGATTACGCCAAATTAGATATTATCAAGTAGATCGTGAATGCGTATCATTTATGAAGCATTATGTAAGATAAAATAAAAAAAATAAAAAAGTTTGACGTAATCAAAGAGAGTATGATAAGTATGTATGAATGTGAGAGATAAGAGGATGGGGTATGAGTTGGACGTTGGAACGTAACATATTAAGATTGATTGGTTGTAAACATAACGGAACAGAATATGTCATATGTTCGTTGACGAATTCCTCTTTATCGTGGTGTGTTGTGTGAAGTGCCACTTGTGCTCAATCCACGTGTCCTTGAACTTAGTCAAACTAATTAATCTTCTCTGGAAAGCCTATTAAATCAAATTAAATAAATCCATATTCAGTTGTTGTACTGTATTTTATTGGCATCGTTATTAGGCAGTTAGTTATTGAAATTACTATTTGTGGAGAATATCAATATCAATATCTATATCTGATCTGAATGAAAAATGTTATTGATTTTGTAATTGTAATTGTAATTGTTATTGTTGGTGGGGATGGGATCATGTCTTTCAGGGGCTTCTTCAGCTCCTTCATTTCCTCTTAATACAAATCATTATTATTATGAAAACTATAAACATTCACGTGCTTCAAATATGGAATTGAGATTGCACAGAATTTCACGCAGACTATTCTTGAATGGTTCCACTCCTGTTGCCTCCTTGTTCTGTAAGCAAGGCAGAAAGGGAATCAACCAGGATGCAATGCTTCTTTGGGAGAATTTTTGTTCGATGGAGGACACCGTACTTTGTGGTGTATTTGATGGACATGGACCATTTGGACATGTGGTCGCCAAGAAAGTCAGAGATTCTCTCCCTTTAAAGCTAATAGATGAATGGAATTCAAGTGGTGATGATGATTATGGCACACTCAAAGAATCGTTTTTGAAAGCTTCTAAGTCTATGGACAGAGAACTCAGTTTGCACCATCGCAAGCATGCTTATACCAGTGGGACTACCGCCGTTACCTTGCTCAAGAAGGCATGCATGCATGCACACACACTATTATTTCATTTCATTTCAATCCTATATATATATCACTTCATTTCTTGTGTTTCAGGGCGACCAACTTGTTATTGCAAATGTTGGAGACTCTAGAGCTGTTTTAGGTACTAAAGATCCTAATGGTTCTCTTATTGCTCTTCAATTGACCACTGACCTTAAGCCAAATCTTCCAAGTAAATGCTATATACTCTATCTCTTTATTGTATATGGAGTGAAAGAAAATGTATCTTGATTATTATTATTATTATGTTAATTAGGGGAAGCAGAGAGGATAAGGCTTTGCAAAGGAAGGGTGTTTGCCCATGACAAAGACTCAGGAGTTGCTCGACTTTGGCTGCCTAACGTTGACTCCCCTGGCCTTGCTATGGCACGTGCTTTTGGCGACTTTTGCCTCAAGGATTTTGGACTCATATCTGTTCCTGATGTCTCCTATCATCGCCTCTCAGAACAAGATCAATTTGTTGTCTTAGCCACAGATGGTGTTTGGGATGTTTTGTCCAACAAACAAGTTGTGGACATAGTAGCATCTACTCCACGATCTTCTGCGGCTAAAGTACTTGTTGAGTCAGCTGTTCAAGCATGGAGGACCAAGCATCCAACTTCCAACCCTGATGATTGCTCTGCAGTTTGCCTCTTCTTTCATTCACACACCAACACTACCCCTGACACTAATATAGTTGGGGGAGAGAAGGGAACAAAACAAAAGCACCAATAGCATTTACTACCTGTTGGTCTCTCTTCCCAACCCTCGCTCTTTTTATTAAGAGGTTTGGAAAATTAGTTTTTTTCTTCTTCCTGTCGATATTCTTTTCTTTCAATAGCATTTCAAAGGAAAAAAACAATGGACAAAAAAGGGGTACTCACCTTGTTTTTGCCATAGGTCATTTTCCTTCTTTGTATATTTGGTAGATCATGTGGACCTTTGTAAATCCAAGTCTTTCTTTAGATCTTATTTAGTTTATTTTCACATTTCCTTTAGTATTGCTTCCTTAATTTCAAAAAGATCATGTGGTTTAACAGGCATTATAATGAGTAAATTTCAACAACAAAAATGACATTACGTAATACATATCTAACAGTAAAATATGCTGTTAACATCGTCCCTCCTGTCACGTTGAGGTATAATTTACACAACTTTTGGAAGTACTTGAGTATTCTACTTATCAAGGTTGCAAAATCAGTAATGAAAACGTTGGTCCCTTCCATGCTCATTTTCCCATATGAGTTAATATTCGGCTAACTAAAGTCTCCTTCTTCCCAGTAACAGGAAGATTGTGTCCTGTGAGATAATATTTTAACTCCACCACTGTCAAATCCTTCAACTGCAAAACAATATCAAATTTAAAAAAGTTGAAGAGGTACTAGCTATGCAACTGAAAATTGTATGGAGTTGCAAGGGCCATAAAGCTTAAGCAAACCTGCTTGTCCCAAATTTATCAAACTAAAAGCTCTAGGCAAAATGATTTTCAAGGTTTACCTTTCCAGTATCAGCGAGCTCACCCCAATCATAGTTCTCACACTCTTTCATAGCAAACTCAGCATGTGCTTTTCGTTTCTTGGAGGCTTCAGTAGGCTTTCCAGTGCCATGCTCACTTTCCTCGTCACAATTCTCCCCATATACAGATGTCTTGAATTCTTCTAATGCCCTTACCACTCCTGGTCTGCAGGTGACACATAAGGCACCTTATCATTTCATACTGGTGTTATGAACAATTCTTCTATCTTTTCCAGTGAAGAAACAAAGAGCCAAACAGAAAATAATAACAATAATAATAATAATGCAAGCAACGCACTCTGGAACACGTTCATTTCTATTAGTTGAAATTTATATGGTTCCCACCAAATTAACATACAACCCACATAATTTAGTGACTCATTTGAATTTCAACCGATAAAAGGTGTATTAGAAAGTATGTTAGTTAGAGAGTGTTGCCAATACTTCTCAATTTTTCATGAGAACTTCTCATGAAAAAGTAGAATTTATAATTCCAGTCTGCACAAAATATATATATATATATATATTTAATACATCGTAAAAACTTACGCTTACCTGGCTAAACCTTCTTCATCAGGTAACGTTTCATCTTTGATTTCTGGAATCTCATCTTCTTCCAGAGCTAATGCCTGCAATACTGTATAGTGTCTCTGCAAGGCTGAAAACTCTTGTGTTACCATTTCCAGAATCATAACATTTTCAGTTTGTTCAATGAGATTAATAAAAACTTGAACAATTGTAACATCTATAAATATGAAGCATACTAGTCGGTGATGTTATACTATCAGGGGGACTATATCCAGATAAGAAAGCAAGAGGAACATGAATCTGTAAACAGTTATTACAAAGTTGAGCGGGGCATTTTTATGGTTAAATCTAGACCATGCAAGCATATATGTACGATCCAGATTAGAAGTTATTTAATAGAGTCACATTACCATAATACCATTTTATATAGTCAAGTGACCACATAGGAAATTCACATAACTGTATGTGTTGATAATGACTATTCATCCTCTCACTCATTAAAACAAAAAATTCACTCTTGATACATCAACTCTCACACACACACACGTACCTGCACACCCACCAAGACCACCCTCACACATGGAGTAACACCTATTAGGGAGAATAAGAAAATATCTGGCCTAAATGGTTTGATCATGCAAGGAGAATCAACACAAACTAAAGCAATGTTGTCATATGGGGGTCATGGCATAATGCCATGGTAGAATATTAGAAGGCTGTGGCATGGCAGATTTTGAGAGATGAGCCGTGACAGTTCCACGGAAAATGCTTAATTCTGTGAACAATAATTTGCATGAAACGTAAGAATGATGTGGCCACACGTGGTAAAAAAGTTTAGCGGGTCCTCGCTTTTCTTCTTCGCCATCTCTTTCTCTCGAGATCATATGATGCCGTATCCAAGCAGATCCTCATTATTGGCCTTTCTAATGTAAAAGACAACGTGCTCGGTTTTTGGGCTAATGGGTTTGCTTGAGGCGGGGGATTGTTGTTTGATTCCTGAGGTGAAGGTGCTCGATCAGTGGGGAATGTGCCATACGAGGATGATTGATAATTCAGAGAAGTTTTATTGCTTCATTGGTGACTATTGTGGGCTGCTGATAGACAAGAAACCATGTGTGATCTGAGGTTTAGAAGTTGGGATCAACTTGTCTGTTTATGAACCATTTTTGCCTAGGGATTGGGGTAGTCATTTCCTCTTTCTCTGTGTATTATTGATGAAATTAATTTGATTATTATAAAGGTAAATGCGTAATTCTTCCTAAATATATACCCACTCATAAATTTCTGCAGTTGCAATTAATTGTATATTAAGCTGCAACTGAAATGAACAAACACAAATTCCTTAGACCCAAAATGTAATAGGTGTGGCAGCAACTAAAGAAAGGGTAGTGGTGTTGGAAAAGACAGCTATAGCGAATAAAAGATGTAAAGAATGGCTGTAAAACTTGTGTGATGGTGGTAGCGACAGCGATTAAAACACTGTAACATCTCCAAATTTGTAAGCTAGAGCTATTATAATATATTGAATATAAATGCATTTTTGTTCCATAAAATATATGCAATTAAAATCTTAGTTGTGTAATGTATTAACTAGTTTAGTGAAAAGAAACGATTGATAACTAATTGTCAATGGTAGAATTTACAAATATTCAAATGATATTGTTTTTTACTTGCCATGGGATACTTTTTAATGTTGCTAATTTATTGAGGTTTCACGGAGGGTACTTTTACAATAAGTAAAACTTTGGGTTAAAAATAAGATGCTAGAAATCTAACCAACGAGGATTGGATCAAATGGAAGGGGCTAGACTCCCACAACGTGATGAACCCAGATTTGAATCCTCGTTGGAAAAGGTACTCACATTTATGTTCGACACACCTTGAATAGGATTACCTCCAGTGGAGGGACCCTGTGGGAAACCCAAAAAAAATGTGAAATCCAGGGTTCCTCCAACTACTTAACACTTAGAAGGACAAGTGTTTTATTCTTTTTCATTTTCTCTCAACCCCACTCTCTTATATCTCGTGATATCCACCACATCACCACACCTCCCCCATTTCTCTTCATGGTTTAGCATTCTTGAAGGAAGGAAAAGAATGGGTAGTGTTCATCTACTTGTGGGCATTGAAGAACTAGGGAAAACCATGGTTAGATGTAGAAGAAGGATACAAAAAGTGAGCTACTTTTCTCATCATCATCATCCTTGCCATCAAGTGAGCATTCCTCGTTAGTAAGAGTAATTTTGGGATGTTTAGGTAATTATAGATTTTAGCCAATTTAGTAAGAGTATAGTTCACATGTTGTGTTTCTAAAAATGACTCTAAGAACAAATTTTAAAACTAAAAGTGTTGTTATGTGGAGCATTATTGTATTATATATATGTTTGGGTCATGTAAGTTGTTGTCATTAAAGGAAATTGGGAGACATAAAATGTCGGGATTTAAGAATTAATGGTATAGAATGCATGAAAAAGGGGTTTATGCACTAGAGGAAAAATGAACCTCTGTATGTGTCTTGACATGATTGTATTAGTAGAATAATATTATATTACTTGTGGTTGTGTAAACAATCTAGATGTCACCTTTTGTTCATATCCCGGTTAAATGTGATTGTGATTGAATTGGCTAGTGAGCGATGGTTCACATAATTAACAAGAACAAATTTTGTTATCATGTTAAGTGATGTAGAATATTATTTCTCGAGTGAATCTTTAGTAGTTATGTTATCCTCATGTGTAGAAGTTGCCGTATGTGTACTTATTTTCATGAATAACTCCTAGATACATGGGAGAAAACTGGGGAAACACTAACTAAAAAAATGTTATTTTCCTGTTACATGTCTGATCCTATGAGTATATGATTGATACCACTTTAGTAGTGACTTAGAAACTAAGTATAAGTTAATAACTCAGTTGTACGATGAGATAAGTATGGAAGTATCTTGGTATAGATACTAAAGTAAGAGGACGTGTAACTTATAAGCATGAAGGATGCTTTAATATCGTAGGTTGTTATCATTCATTGAATACATAGTACAAAGACTATTATGTAGGCCTAAGTACCCATCATGTAGATCTAAGTGTCAACTAAGGAGCCTGAGAGCCAAAAGTTAGTCGCTATTGGAATTCTATGAATCGTGCAATTTAGGGTGAGTGTCATGCTTGGGGGACACTTCAAGCGGGGATTAAAGAACTCTAATTATGTCCAAAATAATGATGGACATTACTTAACAACTTATTATAATGGAATTATAGTATTTAAAGTTCAGATGTTATGCAAATTAAAGTAAACGATGGTTAGCAAATAGGAACGCTGAACCATAAAAAAGAACATGGCCTGGCCTATTGCAATTCAATGCCTAGAAAATAAGAGAAAGTGCGGGGAAAATAGAAGAAAAAATGTAGGGAGGATCTCAGTGTTTGAGACTTGAGAATTCTTCACAATTTTTTCATGATAATAAGATGTCAAATACAATTTTCTAGAAACAAAGGAAAACATCAAAGAAACACAGAAACTGCAAGAAGCTGATACTTTTGAACACTAATCAACTAAAAGCACCCAATACAATAATACAATAGAGTGGGCAAACAGACTATTTCTCCCTATAAACCATGACCCATAAAACCCTAATAAAAAAACACAAAAAACACAAGAGAAAGTGAAAAGGGAGAAAGAGTATAAGAAGAGATAAAGATGAGACAAATTGAGAAGATTTTGAAGTATTGATTGGTATAAGAGAAAGAGATGTGTTTAATGTGTAAAAGGAAAAAAATATCCTTATATGTAGTTTTATGTTATTTAAATCAAATTTCTTATCAAAATTAATTATATCTTAAATTTAATTAATACTACTTTAGTAAATAATTAACTCAAATAAATAAATATGGAATTATTTAATTTATGTTGATTTAAATAAGTTATAATATTAATATACATAATTTTTAATTTAATTAAATTAATATAATTCATTTGATTTTTAATTATTTTTAATAAATTATAAAATAATAATATACTTCGCATTGTTATGCTCACTACTATCACTTACTCGTAAGTTGTTTTTAAAAGTGTTTGTCACTGTGCATTTGAAACGATTTTGTTTTGACACATTAAAGGTTGAAAATGCCAAAAAAAACTCTAATGGTCAAGGAATAACTCAATTTGTTGAAGATGTTGCAGTTATAAAAAAGTTGATAAAGAAATATGTCCCTAAAAATACTATTGATCCGCACAAGGACGAAACTAAAGATACAAACAAAGAAAGTCAAGGTGTTAGTAATTGTGGAAGTTGTGGGATTTTAGAGAAAAGGAGGAGAAAAAATAATAAGGGTTTGAATATTATTGATAATAGCTTAATGTTGACTTGATTACAAAAGACTCAATATTAATCTCTATTTATAGAAAAACATAGACTCAATCCTAATTTAGGAATAAATCATAATAATAATGACAAATATTCTAAGATATCTCTATGATTATAAATTGATCATAAAAAATAACTCAAGATACTCTAATAAAATATTATAAGATATTTTATAATGTTCTAACACCCCCTCAAGCTAAAACTTACTAAGCTTTGGCTTGCTACAAGAAAACAATGTTTTGCTTAGCAAAATAATAAAAATGATGGAAAAGCAACTCAGGGATGCAGGTGAAGTCCGAGAGAATTGCTATAAATATAGTCTAGTCAGATAGTTGATATGATCATGAAACTGAAAGAAATTCATGGCAAGCAATTGAACAAAGCAAGGTATGTATTTTTAAAAACTGCATTTGGAAGCTTCAAACCCACAATATTTGAGGTGTGCTTCAAGGAGAGAAAGGCAAGGCAAGTACATTTGAGACAAAGATCGGGCCAATGCATCTGGCACAAATTGCCAAGACAAAGTGAGTCATGAAAATAAAAGACATCGTCAGAATAACCATCAATGGAAGAAGAAGTCATCACTAATATGATTTATCTGTGAGAAAAGGGACACCACCGGAATGATATTCGGTGGGAATAGAAGCCATTGTTATAATCTATTAGTAAGAACTAAATTGCATGACAAACAAACAAGAAGAAGAAGCGCGACTCTAATGAAATGAAACCATGATCGATCAACGAAGTGAGAAAATGCATCCAAAACAGGAGAGATAACGGTTGTTTGAATAATAACACATATCTTCGTTAATCAAAATTGGAAAGTAAGGACAAATCTGGAAATAGGAAGGGAAATCCAATCTAGACGACTGAAATATTATGCTGGAAGGCGGACAAATGCACCTTAGATCGAAGCTGGTGGTGGCGGCGCGTGAGATGAACACGGCGGATCTTGGAGGCACATGAGCGTGCATGGAGCAACTTTTGACCTAGAAAAAATGTGGGTTGTGTAGAGTGGGAGATTCCGTACACAATGGAAGTGGTTCTCAGAAAACTTTTCCAACAACAGATGGCAGCAATAGCAGATGGGGCAGCAGCGACGACAGACAGCAGCAGACGGCGGCAGCGGCAGATCTACTCGCATGAGAGATTAACAACGTGTGAGAGCGCGTGTAACGACTTTTAGCGACGTGCTTTTGGGCATGACCTGATCTGGAGATGATTATTGTTCGCAGGAAAATTTGCCGGAAATAGTGGTAGTGGCAGCAACAGCGAATTGAATGGAAAACGAGTGAAACGCGTCGGAATGTTGGAAAAGAGAAACTATGATTATATTCCCTAACTGTTGGGAACTCGGCAGCAGAATAGAGGCGGGATCGTTCAAGGAGGATCGATATAGGCTCTAGATACCATGTGAAAGTTGTGGGATTTTAAAGAAAAAGAGGAGAAAAAATAATAAGGGTTTGAATATTATTGATAATAGCTTAATGCTGACTTGATTACAAAAGACTCAATACTAATCTCTATTTATAGAGAAACATAAACTCAATCCTAATTTAGGAATAAATCATAATAATAATGACAAATATTCTAAGATATATCTATGATTATAAATTGATCATAGAAAATAGCTCAAGATACTCTAATATAATATTAAAGATATTATAAGATATTATATAATATTCTAACAGTAATCATCGTGTCGTTAATTTTCCTTTGTTGATCACATCCCTAACATTGAATTAGAAGGCAACACGGTTATTCAAAAATTTTCTTCCTCAATCAGGAAAGAATTTATAAGAATTGTGATGAAGCATCTGATTCAGATTCAGTTGAGGAAGTGGTAACATATCCACTCCCATCGAGAGACGATGATGTCGAGTTATACCAAGAAACAAATGAAATTCACGAGGTCTTTGGATCCAACTCATCTAATTCAGATAGCATAGAACAGTACAGAGAAAATTTTCATTATTCAAATATTTGTATTACATGTTTATTGAGTGATGCAGTGTCATGAAAATGCTGTCCAAAATCATCAAATTCATTCAGATTTGGAAGCAAATTTACATTCAAGAGATATGGTAGAAGATATGACATGTTCAAATGTTATAAACACTAATAATATATACATTTTAGGATTGCTCATCATTTGAAGGTTTTGCATAACTTTTTAAGGATTGGGTTGCTAGTGATTTGCAGAATCGTTTTACTGCCTGTAAAGAGCCTTTTACGGAAAACGGTTCTACTTCTACTGTCAATGAAGAGTTTTTTTCGAAGGTGATTTCAAAGGCAAAGAAAGAGAATGTGCAGAAAGAAATTATAGTACATAATTTTCGCCGAAGGCACAAAAAACTTGCATGATTTGAGGAATATTTTTTTGCATTTCTTTTTTCTTTGTTACTAGATTAGGTTTACGTCCCCTAATTTTTGTTTTTCCTTTTCATTTTAATAAATTTTTAGCTTAAAGAAATGTAAGGTTGAAACATTTAGAATGATACATGTGGAACAAAGAACAACATTATTTATCTCCCTGTCTTTCTTTGCAGGTTAGAAGAGAAGGAAAAGTTATGGGGTCCACAATTTTAGCCTCTCTTCTTTATTTCTATGATCCTCCAAACGAGAGAAGTCTTCAATTTCTCATCAAACTCTCTCGCTCCTACTTCTCTCGCATGAGTTTCTCTTAAAACAAACAAACCATAAACGCCCATCATACTCAGTACTAATTTATCTTAATCTCCTTTCTCACCGTTAATAACACTATACCCAAGACAATACTCTAACAAACCTAGGTAGAGGGCAACCAAAGAAAACTTTAGGATTAATAAGAAAATAATTGATTCCAAAAATTTGGTTGTTAGCATAGAATATCGGTTTAATTTGATTCATGTAATCAACCTCATCCAGTAAAAAAAAAAACTTATATAAGTAATTCAACAATGAACATCAATCTAAATAACAATTAAATTTTTCTAAAAAATATCTCAACTTATACCAATTGAGTTTTTTTCAACAAGCAAATGAACAAGCTGAAGGAAATTCAGTGAAATATCAAGTAAAAATGCATAACTGCTGCTAGATAGCAGCAAAAATTATTAAGTCACTGTATAGAGAAATCATTTACAAGCTTAATCCAATATCTTGAAGAGGTTTCAAGTCAACAGTCTACAATTCAGGTGAGGTACGTGTAGGAATTTAAGGAGTTTTGTATAATGATGACAAAATGCAATGCATGTGAGAGTAATTGAATATATAAATCAAATGATACATTTCAACATTGAAGACTAATAGAGGATTATGATGGAGCTTACTATAAGTATAAACACAACATTAAGTTAGGACTTAGGAAAGCAGCAGAGCAAGAGGAAGAAGAAGCTTACCAGGGTTGGTAAACTGGAACACAGAAAAATCTTTCAAGTCCAAACGCTTAATTAAATCAGCTGCCCTTTTTATTTGATCATCACTTGCTTTAGTCACCCCACTAGCATCTGAATAACGCTGCACAAATCTTTCACACCTTAATAACTTCATTTATAGAGCATCAAACCTAATTTTCCCTAGTTTGACAGTTGAAGTTTAAACACAAGTTCAACTATTGCAGCTCTATACCTCTTCAACAAGTCTGATGTCATCAGAGTATGGAAGATAAATCATGTGCATTCCAGGCGGCTCAATCTGACAACCAGATTGGATAACCTCGTCCTACAATCATAGACATGTGAGTTACAACAAATTTAGCAAAGAAGCAACAGAGATTCAAATTGTCAGTTTGACTTGATAGACTTCATAATTTATTTATTAATTAAAACAAGCTGACAAGTGGTAATGCTGCTATGAAAGCAACAACGTGAAATGTACAGAAGAAAATTTAAGCTGTGGCAGGAAAATGGGAAGTATGCAACAAAATGCTAGGTAGTTATGCAGTAAAGTAGCATTCCATAATTATTCAGTTGCTTAGAGACAAAGCCATCTAACTAAAACACCACATGCAAACTCTTGAACTCAAGAAGTCTATTCATTGCAATGAAAAAACATTTTAGCACTCAACATACTGTACCTGCGCAATAAGGGCAACCAATTGAGGTCGAGATGAACTACCACTAAATGCAACTGCAAAACTAAAAAGAACACCCGGTAATTATTTAGATTAGTAATTTAACACACAAGTTAACATGTCATTTGACATCAGCTATGCCATAAACATAACACTACAATACTATCATATATTAGCGGTTTCAGTAAGAAGTTGCTTAGTTAACCATAATATCTGTCACTTAAATTTGTGTATGCTTAGTATATCTAACTTGCAGCTTTCAAGAATCCCTCTTTCTTTCCCTTTTCAACTTTGTAAACACCCATAATAGCCAAGGTTTATTGATATTGAGTATAGTCAAATAGGCCGGGACGGAAGGAGTATTATTTTCACGTGATACCCAACCAACTTACTATAAAATGGCGTATGATTGCCTTTGCAAAACCTATTTTATCAAATTGGCCAACCCTCCTATCCCCTTTTTCTGCACGTTGATGTTAGGGAAAGTCAACTGCTTTTCCAACACTACTATGACATAGACATGACTAAAAGGATGCGATAGTGCAACTAAAAGGAGCCTTTGTTGTAAGGAATCAAGAATATTGTACCGATTAAGTTGTATCATGGACTTATGAAGGGCAATGAAGATACACATGCTACCATCTGTACCCTGCAAGAAAAAAAAAAGTGGCATGACCAGGAAAACATTATAAAAAAGAGAAAGTAAAACTCTACAGACATTCATATAAGATACATTTGGTGAAATTACTTGCCAAAGCATTTCCAAAATACCGAAAGACCACCCATTCAATAAACATTGTTCATAGCATGAATTATAATGTCTTTTGAGGTCGACCACCCATTCAATAAACATTGTTCATAGCACGAATTATAATGTCTTTTGAGGTCCTGTCCATCTTGTGCATACTTGACACATCAATCTTGATCGTTTTATTGAAAATCATATTTTATCCAACATTTTGCAGCTCTGCTATTGTTTTAAAAAAAATTAGGTGCTTTGTGTGTATGATCTTCATTGCAAATATTATTTGCTATATTCTTTACTTAAATTCATTAAATTCTAATGTCCTCTCCAAAAAATAATCTCTGATGTCACCTAGTGCATCGCACGGGTCTATTACTAGTTCTATCACAAGGAATGGAACTTTAACTTGAGGGAAATTCACTGTATTAGCAAATTTGTCATAACAATTTGTGTTCAAACAAAATTCCTTGGTTAGAAAGTGATAGCATATCGTCAGAGGGCTAATGAAATAACATCACAATGTCAATGCGTTTGACAAAAATTAAACAACGTTGAAAGTACCAGATAAGACATTGGCACCAAGCAGTCAAGTTGCAATTAAAACCAAAAATTACTGATGAATAAAGATGAATCAACAGTTCATTGATGAGTAGAAGAACAGACACCTCATCGCTGGGATAAAGGAAAGTTGACGGCTTCAAGTTGTAATAATCTCTCAAGCAACTTAGTGGCTTGAACCCTAAAAGATGTAGATGTCCAGTAGCAACTCTCTTAATTTCAGATAGCTCCTTCATTGAAAATATAATATTCTGGCTGAAAAAAGTATAACAGTCATTATAATTATAATTACAAAGAAAAGGAGAGAACATAATATCAAAAAACGTTGAGGTATATCAATAAGCACACCATTTGCTTATTTATTGCAGCATCCAATAAAGAAACCAGCCTCAACAAATTTATGATTTAAATTTATTGCCAATATAGATACCACTTGGCTATGAATATGATTAGTTAGTCCACTTCCCTTCAAAGCTGCAATCGTTTCCAAAAGAAGTTTTTCCACCATTGCCAATAGTGACTCGGTGTACAACAGTTCTAGAATAAAATCCTTTGCCAACACAAAAAGTCCAGTAAAATAAAGAATAAAACTTTCTACTATTTAGCTTTGGGAAGACCTAGGTGGTGTTTGCTTTGGTTTGTATCATTTTCAATTGATATATTTTCACTAATAATTACCAAAATGTCACTTATTTTCATTTTTTTTTCTCGTGTTCAGGATTTTATAATGGAAACAGTGTAAACAAAATCTTGTTTTTGTCCTTTCTTTTGAAATCCTTAAAAACAAAACAAGGAGTTTTTTTTTAAGATTGATGTTACATACACCTCGCTCATCTAATTCATCCACCGCCTAATTTCCAATTTTTTAAAAAATCTTGAAGTACCCCTTACAATATATATTTGGGCAATTTTAACATTCACGCCATCTATTTCAAAAAAAAAATACCCCTCCACCTTTTTTCCTCTCTCTGCATGCAACTCATCAAGGCACGTCAGCACCCTTATTTTAATATTTTTTCCTTCGGTAAACTGGATTTATTTTTGCAATCTGAATACATGGAGTTTTCAGAAATTGTTTCCAGGAAAGATTTGGTATTCCATCACAAATTCAGATATATGAAGCAATCTATTTTCTTCTGGTTCTTTGAAATCTCTGTAATACTTATTTCTTTCTTCTTTTTATGTACCATCTTTGTTCCAAATACATAGTCTATTCATTTTTTCTTAATTTTCTAAGTATTCCTTTTCTCATCTGTTGATTTTTATTCTTTATTTGCTTCATCATCTGCCATGCTTCCACCATAGGCTGATACATCTTCCGCCATATTAACATGGTGGATTTTTGTCTTGCTGCCATAATCCATCATCCACAATCGGCAACACTGTCTGGGTGTAATGGAGATGTTCTATTGACCAAACATAATTTTTCTTCTATATTTTGAACCAGTACATAACAGAGAGACACGAGTCAAAAGAATTAATTTGCATAACTCCAACTGAGCACCACTGTCAAAAAAAAAAACCATAGAGTGGATTTTAGGGCCTATTTAGTTTCAGAAAACATTTTCTGTTTTTAGTTATAATTACAAAAACGACACAATATTTTTACTTTTTCCTATTTTAAAAGTTGTATAGAAAAGTTATAATAAACACTATTAATTGTTTCCCTGTTTCCTTTACAAAACTATGAAAATAGCATTTTGTCATTAAAACCTAAAAACAGAGAATGAAAACAAAAACAAAACAGGCCCTTAGCTTTCCAAATGGCTCATCAAGAATAAAGCTATAGCTATTAGGAGAAATGAGAGAGAGCAGAAAACTGGAAAAGACTAAGAAACTCAAGATACCAGAAGAATCAACTGTTTAAATTTTATTATCTTGACTGGACAAAATTTGAGGAACAGAGTAAAAGCAAAAGGGAATGCTACTTGTTATTTTCTTTCTTCATTCAGGATGGTCGGCAGTTAAAAGTACCATGTAGAATTAAAAGTTAATAGTAATGGGGGTATAGAGATGTAAAGTAGAAAAATAATAGGGCCGTGGGTGCAATAAAAAAGCCGCCGGAAAAAGAGATATCGACCAAACAAAGATTCTCCAAGAACTAGATATCAGACTATCCACCCATCTTCAAGTACAGTAGAGACCTAAAAGATACATATCCGCAGCCAAAGAGCCACAACCAATAGCATTCAAAGAAAAGTTTAACATTGAATTTCTAAGACACTATTTGATACAACCACTGGAATTAACAAAGAAAGGGAATTGAACAATGAATCAATCAACCTAATCAGAATCAGGGTGATTCTGCTAGGAAGAACAAAAAGAATTTTATTGAATTGAATAGAAGAAGAGTGGTTACAATAGGTCCCACGACCTTGCTGGTTCCACAACCAGAAATTCTGTTAACAACTAAAAAAACTGCCTCCACTCCTCCCAGCTATTCCTTCTTATAGTTCATTTATTCACTAACTGCCTAACTAACTTTCTTATAGTTCATTTATTCACTAACTGCCTAACTAACTTTCTTATAGTTCATTTATTCACTAACTGCCTAACTAACTTTTAGACACTTGTTACATTAGGAAGTTTTCCACCAAACTCTCCTATTTCCCCTTTGATATACCCTTCTAATAGTAGGCTTAGGGCTATTAGTCTTATCAATACCCCCCCCCTAAAAGAACTAACTTGTCCTCAAGTTGGAAATCAGGAAAATTGTCTTGAATGTTTGCTGCCAATTCCCAAGTACACTCATGCTGAGGAAGATCTTTCCATTTAACTAGCACCTCTAAGTAACCCTGCTTGTCCTCTCTGCTATCCAATATGGCTTCTGGGGTCACTTCCAACTCTAATTCTTCATTTAACATAGGTGGAAGTGGTTGAGGCTGCTGGTGTGGCTTCAATGCTTTCTTCAACAAAGATACATGAAAGACCGGGTGAATTTTAGCATGACTAGGGAGGATTAACTTGTAAGCCACTGGGCCAACGTTGCTACTAATTTGATAAGGGCCATAGAAGCGGTGGGACAGCTTAGCATAAGGTCTATTGGCCAAAGATTTGAACTTATAGGGCTGTAATTTGAGATAGACCCAATCATCTATCTGAAATTCAACAACCCTTTTGTGCTTGTCTGCATTCTGTTTCATTTGGTTTTGGGCTTTAGTCAAATTCAACTTCAATTCTTCAAGAATAGCATCCCTCTGAAACATTAATTTGTTGACTTCTTCTACTTTAGAAGGTATAGCTCCAGCCTTTAGTAAACAAGGAGGGTCTCTACCATATAAGGCACGAAAAGGAGTCATTCCAGCTGAACTATTGTAATTGGAATTAAACCAAAATTCTGCCCAGTGCAACCCATCTAACCACTTCTTAGGCTTAGGACCTACAAAGCATCGCAGATAAGTTTCTAGACATCTATTTGTTACCTCTGTTTGCCCATCTGACTGAGGATGATATGAAGTACTCATTTTTAATTGAGTTCCAGCCAGCTTGAACAACTCTTTCCAGAAATGGCTCAAGAACAAGGGGTCTCTGTCAGAAACAATGGTGGTTGGAAACCCATGCAGCTTCACTATTTCTCTCACAAACACCGCAGCTACATCCTTGGCTGAATAAGGATGTCCCAAAGCAAAAAAATGGGCATACTTAGTGAGCCTATCTACCACTACTAGAATGGTATCCTTTCCTCTAACTTTAGGTAATCCACCAATAAAGTCTAATGAAATATCCATCCAAACTTGCTGAGGAATAGGGAGCGGTTGTAATAATCCTGCTGGAGTGAGTGTCGAGTACTTATTTCTGTGGCAAACTTCACACTTATCAACAAAGCTCTTAATATCTGCCCTCATGCCTTCCCAGTACAGAAATGTAGCAACTTTTTTGTAAGTTCTGAAGTATCCAGAGTGGCCTCCCATAGGTGTTTCATGGAATTCAGCAATGATAATAGGGATTATGTTAGACAGCCTAGACAGAACTAGTCGTCCTTTGTAATAAAGCACTCCTTTTCTCAACTCAAAGTTCTGATGTGCCATAGGGTTAATGATCAGATCTTGCATCATTTGCATCCACTTAGATTCTTGTTGTAATTCCTGAATCCAAGTATCTTTTTCATCCACAGATAAAACTGAAATCACTGAATACATCATCTTTCTTGAAAGAGCATCTGCCGCAGAATTTTCAGTCCCTGGCTTGTACTGAATTTCAAAATCTAACCCTATAAGCTTGACAGCCCATTTGAATTGTTCATCTGAAAATAATCTCTGCTCAGTGAGAAACTTAAGACTTTTCTGGTCTGTCTTTACAATGAAGTGTCTTCCCATCAAATAGTGTCTCCACTTCTAAATGGCTTGAACCAGCGCCATTAATTCTCTTTCATACACGGACTTTTGTTGAGATCTAGTAGACAATCCTTTACTCCAAAAAGCTAGAGGCCGCCCTTCTTGCATTAGTACAGCTCCCAGCCCCTTGCTAGATGCATCTGTTTCAATTATAAATTGCTTATTGAAATCAGGTACAGCCAGCATAGGTAAGTTCACCATAGCAGTCTTCAATTCCTCAAAAGCATAACTAGCTTCAGGTGACCAAACAAATGCATCCTTTTTTAGTAAATCAGTGAGCGGTTTGGCTTTTCTACCATAGTTTTGCACAAATCTTCTGTAGTAACCAGTCAGCCCTAAGAAACCCCTTAGGCTTTTGATGCTGGTAGGTGTAGGCCAAGACTTCATATCTTCAACCTTTGAATTATCAGCTGCCACTCCTTCTCCTGAGATGATATGGCCCAAGTATTCTAAACTGGACTGCCCAAAACTACATTTTTTTAGATTGGCTTTTAGATCATTCTGTTTCAATATGTTCAGAACTAGTTGCAAATGTTGTGCATGAGCCTTCATATCATTGCTGTAGACTAGTATGTCATCAAAGAACACCAATGTGAATTTTCTCAAATAAGGTTTTAGGATGTCATTCATCAAGGCTTGAAAAGTAGATGGAGCATTAGTTAATCCAAAGGGCATTACAAGGAACTCATAGTGTCCCTCATGAGTCCTAAATGCTGTTTTTTCAACATCCTCTGTTTTCATCCTGATTTGGTGATACCCTGATTTGAGATCCAACTTAGAAAACACCTGTGCCCCCCCTAATTCATCTAATAACTCTTCAATAATAGGAATGGGGAATCTGTTAGGAATGGTAATTTTGTTAAGAGCCCTATAGTCTACACAAAATCTCCAACCTCCATCCTTCTTTTTCACTAAAAGGATAGGACTAGAATAGGGACTTATACTCGGTTTAATCACTCCAGCGTCTAGCATTTCCAATACTAACTTCTCTATTTCAGTTTTCTGGTAGTGTGGACATTTGTAAGGCCTTAAGTTTGGAATTTCAGTACCTTCTTTCAAATGGATGGCATGATCATGCCTTCTAGAGGGAGGTAGCCCTTGAGGATTCTGAAAAACTTCCTGAAATTGTTGTAGGATTTCCTTAATCATCTCTGGAGTTTGGTGTTGTTGCTACCGCCTGCCTTGTTCATTATCACACTGCAACAATAATCCTTCACCCTCCTTCAACAATACTTGCATAAGGGCACCATAAGATAGTTCAGTTTTGGTCAAAGCTGGATCCCCTGCGATAGTGATCACTGAATTCCCTTTTTTCACGGTCAACTCCATCTTACCAAAATCTGCCTTCACCTCTCCCAACCCAGCCAACCAATCTAGCCCAAGAACTAAGTCTACTCCTTTCAAACTGAAAAGATAGAAATCTTGAATTACCTCTAATTTCTGCATGCAGAATTTTAGCTTCGCACATTTCCCTTTGCCCTTTACTTTATGTCCATCTCCCACTTCAACCATATACACTGGAGTTTCTGCTACTTGTAGTTGTAACCTCTCCACTAACTGCTTGGAAATAAAGTTGTGGGAAGCTCCACAGTCAATGAGAATGACTACAGGTATCTCTTCTATGTTTCCCCTCACCTTCCAAGACTTAGTAGATGTCAACCCAGTCATGGAATACATGGATAACTGTAATGAGTTGGAAGAGTCCACCTGACTCCAATCTTTATTTTCTGGTTCTTCATCTTCCTCTTCAGCTAAAAGCAACATCCTCAGCTGTTTATTTTTGCACACATGTTCTCTACTGAAGGGTTCATCACATCTAAAGCACAACCCTTTTTCTCTTTTTTCTTTCATCTCAACACTGGACAGTTTTTTATAATCTCCTCTTGTTCTAGAACTTTCAGCATCTAAGTTTGGTCTGATGGTATTATTCACACTGCCCATGGAAGAGCCCTCTCTCTGTTTATTTACTGCAGTTTGGGGTTCCAGGGTCACCATCTTACTATAAGAATTTGGTTTATATGAGCTATAGGATTTAGAGTATGTTCCACTATTCTTCTTTAATAACACCAGATTCTTCTGTTCCACTAATATAGCTTTTTGAATTAATTCTGACAGAGTAGCCAAATCATACAATTTCACTTCAGCTTTGATCTCTTCTTTTAATCCATTAAGGAAAATCCCTCTAACAAAATCTTGATTGACTTCCCTCAAAGCCCCAACATATTTTTCAAACAGTTCAACATATTCCTCAACACTATTGTTTTGTTTCAAAGAAAGTAACAATTCGAAGGGATTTTGAATCATAGAGGGTTGGAAGCGCCTTACCACAGCGATCTTGAAACTCTCCCAAGTTGGATTAGGGTTGCAACCTTCCCACCATTGATACCAACTAAGAGCCTTGCCCTCCAAAGAAATTATCGTGGCTTGCATCTTCTCCTCTGCTGTCACGCCTCTAATTGCAAAGTACCGTTCCAATTTTTGGATCCACCCGTATGCATCGTCCCCACAAAAAATAGGGATTTCCAATCTTCTCCAACAATTTGGATTCAGACTCCGCTGCTGACCCTCTCCTTCATTCTCACTTTCGCTTCCATCCTCCCGCGAGTGTCCATTTCCGTTTATCCCCAATTTGTTGGCTATCGCCGATAACAGCTCTTCGGTTTTCTGCATTCGAGCTTCGTTAAGCTCCAATCGCAATCTCATTCTCTCGCGATCTTGCTTCAGCTCCTCCATCTCTTGAGTCCAACTCTCATCGTTTCGTGCCATTCTTCTGGTAGAGACCATAGACGATTGCGGCAGCGATTGGTTGGTGGTGGATCCACTTCCTCAGGCACCAGAAACGGTGCTCTGATACCAGTGATACAACCACTGGAATTAACAAAGAAAGGGAATTGAACAATGAATCAATCAACCTAATCAGAATCAGGGTGATTCTGCTAGGAAGAACAAAAAGAATTTTATTGAATTGAATAGAAGAAGAGTGGTTACAATAGGTCCCACGACCTTGCTGGTTCCACAACCAGAAATTCTGTTAACAACTAAAAAAACTGCCTCCACTCCTCCCAGCTATTCCTTCTTATAGTTCATTTATTCACTAACTGCCTAACTAACTTTCTTATAGTTCATTTATTCACTAACTGCCTAACTAACTTTCTTATAGTTCATTTATTCACTAACTGCCTAACTAACTTTTAGACACTTGTTACATTAGGAAGTTTTCCACCAAACTCTCCTATTTCCCCT
>JBBPBT010000529.1:68344-119501 GCA_037974875.1 Cicer bijugum
TGCTGTAGACTAGTATGTCATCAAAGAACACCAATGTGAATTTTCTCAAATAAGGTTTTAGGATGTCATTCATCAAGGCTTGAAAAGTAGATGGAGCATTAGTTAATCCAAAGGGCATTACAAGGAACTCATAGTGTCCCTCATGAGTCCTAAATGCTGTTTTTTCAACATCCTCTGTTTTCATCCTGATTTGGTGATACCCTGATTTGAGATCCAACTTAGAAAACACCTGTGCCCCCCCTAATTCATCTAATAACTCTTCAATAATAGGAATGGGGAATCTGTTAGGAATGGTAATTTTGTTAAGAGCCCTATAGTCTACACAAAATCTCCAACCTCCATCCTTCTTTTTCACTAAAAGGATAGGACTAGAATAGGGACTTATACTCGGTTTAATCACTCCAGCGTCTAGCATTTCCAATACTAACTTCTCTATTTCAGTTTTCTGGTAGTGTGGACATTTGTAAGGCCTTAAGTTTGGAATTTCAGTACCTTCTTTCAAATGGATGGCATGATCATGCCTTCTAGAGGGAGGTAGCCCTTGAGGATTCTGAAAAACTTCCTGAAATTGTTGTAGGATTTCCTTAATCATCTCTGGAGTTTGGTGTTGTTGCTACCGCCTGCCTTGTTCATTATCACACTGCAACAATAATCCTTCACCCTCCTTCAACAATACTTGCATAAGGGCACCATAAGATAGTTCAGTTTTGGTCAAAGCTGGATCCCCTGCGATAGTGATCACTGAATTCCCTTTTTTCACGGTCAACTCCATCTTACCAAAATCTGCCTTCACCTCTCCCAACCCAGCCAACCAATCTAGCCCAAGAACTAAGTCTACTCCTTTCAAACTGAAAAGATAGAAATCTTGAATTACCTCTAATTTCTGCATGCAGAATTTTAGCTTCGCACATTTCCCTTTGCCCTTTACTTTATGTCCATCTCCCACTTCAACCATATACACTGGAGTTTCTGCTACTTGTAGTTGTAACCTCTCCACTAACTGCTTGGAAATAAAGTTGTGGGAAGCTCCACAGTCAATGAGAATGACTACAGGTATCTCTTCTATGTTTCCCCTCACCTTCCAAGACTTAGTAGATGTCAACCCAGTCATGGAATACATGGATAACTGTAATGAGTTGGAAGAGTCCACCTGACTCCAATCTTTATTTTCTGGTTCTTCATCTTCCTCTTCAGCTAAAAGCAACATCCTCAGCTGTTTATTTTTGCACACATGTTCTCTACTGAAGGGTTCATCACATCTAAAGCACAACCCTTTTTCTCTTTTTTCTTTCATCTCAACACTGGACAGTTTTTTATAATCTCCTCTTGTTCTAGAACTTTCAGCATCTAAGTTTGGTCTGATGGTATTATTCACACTGCCCATGGAAGAGCCCTCTCTCTGTTTATTTACTGCAGTTTGGGGTTCCAGGGTCACCATCTTACTATAAGAATTTGGTTTATATGAGCTATAGGATTTAGAGTATGTTCCACTATTCTTCTTTAATAACACCAGATTCTTCTGTTCCACTAATATAGCTTTTTGAATTAATTCTGACAGAGTAGCCAAATCATACAATTTCACTACAGCTTTGATCTCTTCTTTTAATCCATTAAGGAAAATCCCTCTAACAAAATCTTGATTGACTTCCCTCAAAGCCCCAGCATATTTTTCAAACAGTTCAACATATTTCTCAACACTATTGTTTTGTTTCAAAGAAAGTAACAATTCGAAGGGATTTTGAATCATAGAGGGTTGGAAGCGCCTTACCACAGCGATCTTGAAACTCTCCCAAGTTGGATTAGGGTTGCAACCTTCCCACCATTGATACCAACTAAGAGCCTTGCCCTCCAAAGAAATTATTGTGGCTTGCATCTTCTCCTCTGCTGTCACGCCTCTAATTGCAAAGTACCGTTCCAATTTTGGGATCCACCCGTACGCGTCGTCCCCACAAAAAATAGGGATTTCCAATCTTCTCCAACAATTTGGATTCAGACTCCGCTGCTGACCCTCACCTTCATTCTCACTTTCGCTTCCATCCTCCCGCGAGTGTCCATTTCCGTTTATCCCCAATTTGTTGGCTATCGCCGATAACAGCTCTTCGGTTTTCTGCATTCGAGCTTCGTTAAGCTCCAATCGCAATCTCATTCTCTCGCGATCTTGCTTCAGCTCCTCCATCTCTTGAGTCCAACTCTCATCGTTTCGTGCCATTCTTCTGGTAGAGACCATAGACGATTGCGGCAGCGATTGGTTGGTGGTGGATCCACTTCCTCAGGCACCAGAAACGGTGCTCTGATACCAGTGATACAACCACTGGAATTAACAAAGAAAGGGAATTGAACAATGAATCAATCAACCTAATCAGAATCAGGGTGATTCTGCTAGGAAGAACAAAAAGAATTTTATTGAATTGAATAGAAGAAGAGTGGTTACAATAGGTCCCACGACCTTGCTGGTTCCACAACCAGAAATTCTGTTAACAACTAAAAAAACTGCCTCCACTCCTCCCAGCTATTCCTTCTTATAGTTCATTTATTCACTAACTGCCTAACTAACTTTCTTATAGTTCATTTATTCACTAACTGCCTAACTAACTTTCTTATAGTTCATTTATTCACTAACTGCCTAACTAACTTTTAGACACTTGTTACATTAGGAAGTTTTCCACCAAACTCTCCTATTTCCCCTCTGATATACCCTTCTAAAGTAGGCTCAGGGCTATTAGTCTTATCACTATTCCCCTCCTTAATCCTGAAATACCTCAACTTCCTAGATGCCCCTCTTCCCTCCCAGGCTCCCATACCAAAACAAAAAAAAAAAAAAAAAAAAAAAAGATACTAAAGTTCTTCCCATCCTATGAGAAAATCCATCCAAATTAGGAACAAAAAAGCAAAAGGGAAAAAAAAGTTATTGCTGGACAAACAGGACTGAACATGGGAAAAAATATGACAAGTCCATAGAAGAAAAAGTGTCCCAGTTATTGAGTTATTAGGCAGCAGTTATTACGTTACTACTTCCGGTCCTATATATGAGAAAGTTGGGTCAACAAAAATTTTACGTGTTTGGTCTAATTTGAACCAAATACATCATCTTATTATATCATTAACAAAGCAAATACTGTTCTCAGCAATGTCATATATAGTAGGGACTGTAGGTTGCTATTATTTTCCAAATCCAATCTAAATAGAAAAACAGTGATGAAAAAGTGTCCAGAGAATCAATATTAATATTCAAATAAGATAAAGGAAAGAAGAAAAAACTCATACTTTTTATACGGATGAAACCGTCTGGTAGATTCTTCCACCAAAGCACCAGTATCAGCACAAATGAAGGTTCTTTCACTCTGGACCACCCACCAAACTAGTTACAACAATTTTCTTATACATTTTTTGGAACATTCAGCATTACAGTTCAACTAAAAGAATATAATCAGAGGGAATTCAGGAGAAATATGATCCAACAAAAAGCATAATATAAAAAGGCAAGATTACAGAGACACTAACGGGAAAAATATGATGCAGGCAGCAATATGAGTGTACTAGTGTAGTGGTTTGGCATTCTCAAAACTATCAAAGCCGTAACAAATCTGTAAATATTATTTCTCTACAGTTATGTTCATATTCACCAACAAAAATTCTAGAATCACTTTAAAATTCTGATTTTTGTGCAATTATATAGAATGGTTATGGGTCGGGTACAGAGACCCTCTCAAATTTTAACCAAGGGATTGTGGAATTTTTAAATGCATGTCATCATCTAATACACATAACTGACACCACCAAGTTGAAAAAGGCTGTGATTGTTATTGTTTTTTGACAAGTGAATTACAAAGTTATGCTGTAACATAGAAAATAGATTGTTTTAAAGTTAAGGTTATAATATTCATCACCTTCAAAGGACGATTAGTAATGGAATCAAGCCATGTGATTGATCCTACACATCAAAAATATAAACTGCCATCACAACATAAGCTGAAATTTGAAAGCTATAGTTTTTTCCTCTGAGAAAAACTTAAAAGGGGCCATGAGAAACTTTGATAAGGGAATGGGAGGAAAAGAAAACACCAAAGAAATAACTTATATTTCACTCTACAATATCGGCTATTAGATAGAAAATAACAAGAAATACTTACCAGGAACAGTAGGACGAATTAAAGCATATGAATTTAGTTCTATTGATAGCCCATCAACTATTGTGAATTTAAATTTATTGACTCTTCGTTTCGTAAAAATGCGCTTTCTTAGCTGATCTTTCATATCCTCCAATCTGAAATTGAAATGCAAAATTACAACAACAAAACGTTAAAAATCGGCCAAAATAAACACGAAATTAAATTATTTAATGTTTTAAATTATCAACTCCTATCTTGGTTTAAACAGCTCTTAATAGTTGCTCTTGCTCAACATAATAATCCTCATGCAGTAGAAAATCACACCTTCCATTATCTTAAGCATATTGATATTATTAATCCAAATATTAAAATTGAACTGAATATATTATTAATTTTCCTAACTTAAAAAACAATTTTAAATAACCTTTGGATCAAGTGCAAAAATTTTGACAAAGGTTCCAAGCAAAGACCCACTATCCACGGATTTATCTACAACCTAAACCCCTACTAAATCCTAATCCCTTCCCTAAAACAATTTGAAAATAACATTTCCAGGTTTTTATATACTTACTGAAAACAAAACAAGTGTCTAGGAACTGTGCCAATCTTGCTGTTGTTTTGGTTCCACTAAGGGATTCTTAGAATGCATAAAATTAAAGGATATACTTGCATTTGTTCTTAATCAGTATAAGCTTCTTTACTATAACTATCCACAACATGGATGTGTTCAATAGATAACAAATCAGAACCACCATCTACTCTGCATTATAATTAATGGCAATTATAACTTATCTAATTTGAACTTACATAGATAGTTCTTTGTTTACAATAGTATCTGCCTGAAATCTTAAAGCATACAAAGTCAAACTAAGGGAGCAAGTTTAGGCTTGCTACTATCCCTAATAAACAACAATTTATGGACCAGAAACTTCAGGTTTCAGCAGTACAAGGCAAACTTGGAAGGACAAAACTAGTTGCCTTAGTTCAGTACATAATGATATCTCAAAGATCTTACAAATACGAGATATAAGCTTGAGAAACACATAGATAGGTTGCCATACTTATTTCCGGCGGATGCCATAAAGTTAACAAGATCATCTCCTTCCAAGCCAATCAAATCCTGAAAGATATGCAATTAACAAAAGAGCATTCATAGTATATCTAATAAGTATCACTTAAGAGCATAAATAAGTGAATATATGTAAAAGATGTGTACATACAGCATAAAATTTAGATAAGTCAAACATTTCATCAGGGCAACTCAAGGGAAGAAGTTCAATTGTGATGCCAAGATCCTGTGCATCCTTCGCAAACACGGAAAATAACGATAATTAGTATGAACTACTAGCATCCTTCAAAATGTAAAAGTGAGTATGCTAGAATACATATACAGAAACAGATTGGTACTTTAGCTCTCTGCAGGGTGGTTCTTGTCATGTCTGATTTAATAGCCCCTTTGACACACCCGAAAGGATCATCTTCATTTGTGAACAGAAGTATGCGTTTATCGACAGTATTTGCTGACCTAATAAAAATGTTTCTCATTGTGATTGAGTGGTTGTTATTATTAGATATTAGAGTGAAAGTAATATGTATACCCACCCTTTACGAAGAAGTGCTTGAGCCACCCAGATAGCATTGTAGAGAGGATTTTCTCGACTTCCAGACATGACGCCGGGGTGGCTTCCAATGTTTTTTGAAAAAGTTTCTAAAAAAGATTGATAAGAAATGAATATTCGAAGTAGGGTCACTGAAAATGAAATAAATAAACAAAAATGGTAGGGTTACCAACCTTGGAGAAGATCAAATTGCTTGATAAAGCTTGCATTTGGCATGTCTAGATAGTCTCGTTCAGCAGCAACATTAAATACATAAACAGCATTTAGGTCTTGTAAATTGTTCTTCTCCCTCTGCGAAGATGAAGTAAGTAAATAAATAAAAAAGAAAAGGAAATGTAGTAGAGAGAGAGAGAGAGGCATGCATTAAAATGAAAATGTTATTTATTACAGTGTTAAAGAAGCATATGGCAACTTGATCATAGGATTTGTTGATGATCTGAGACTTGAGGGAGTGAGAGATAGAAGATAGAGCTATCTGGAAGTGAGTTTCAACATCTTGATTTTCCTGCAATCAATGGAATGCGAGTATTGAAAATGGACAAGTAACTAAACTAGGGATTGTGGCACGTGCGAAGGAGAAGAAGCATAGAACTAACCGATTGGCAAGTAATGGTGAACATTTTAGGTGAAGCATCGACGAGATAAACGACATATTCTTTGGTTGATTCATTATTTTCCAAAGAAAGTTGAGCATCAGGATCGTCTTCGTCGTCTCTGAAGATATCATACTCAGCCTCTTCAATATCCATTCTTCCACTTCGATTTTCCAAATTTCTTTCTTTCTTTCTATCTAACAAAACAAAAAACCCTCTTTTTTATACTGCGCGCCCGAACCCATTTTCACAATCTTTTTATTCCATGCTATTTATTTAATAATCCATATTTTAATATTATTATTATTCTACAATGGAGTAAAAAACGTATTATAATTATATAAGAGATAAATAATGACTTTAATTATCATATCCACGATAAAAAAAAGTTGCATCGTCGACACGACAATCATTTATGACTATGAGTTACAAGATAATTATAATATCAATCAAATATATATAATAATTTAACGGTTATAATTAATTAATAGTATAAAAATTATTTATATTTAAATAAAGTTAAATGTGTTAGTGTATGATGTGTGGGTGAGAATGTCAAACTTTAAATAATTAGACTATAAGAAAGATAATTACACTAATAATAAATATGTTAACTAAAATTATGAGTATTGTATTCATTAAAAAATACAAATTAGAACTTAGATATCTAAATATGATACCAAGTCATAAAATAATATAAAATTATATATTTTCGTTTAAGTCACCGTCAAAGTCAGTCATAAATAATTAAGATTGGTTACGGTGAAAATTGTCGCATTGTAGATTTTAGTTACGGTGAAAAAAATCAAAACTCATTAGTACTAATTCTAACTTGTTTTAATTGTGATTAGAGAACTATTTTGATTAGGGTTTTATTTTAATAATAGACAATTATGATATATCATTAATTAAAACAAAATTAATAAATGTTGGAATGTCAATGTCATTAAAGAATTGGGGAGTAGTATTATACACGGTCAAACACATGAAAATTATATAATTAAAAAATAAAAAGAACTAACATCCTCACACGCTTGAATTAACCAATCAAACTAAAAAAAATTTGCAACATAGACATTTAGAATTAGAGACAGTCTTTAAATTAATCTAAAATTAAGTTAATTCCATGAAATAAATATCATGCTAAAGAGGAAAAATTCCTCATTCGCGCACATCTAAAATAAATTAAGAATACAACTTCATAAAATCATTAGTCAATACATCAACGACGCTAAGTTACGCCAACACTCAAAATCTATTTTGATAAAGTTTGGTTTGCATTTTGTTGGTCTGCAAAGTTGAGAATATATATTTGCCATGCTATTAGTAAGGAGACGTATAAGTTGAGTTATTTATTAATAAGGAAAAGTATAAGAGGGGTTTGTGCATGCAACATTACTATTGTTGGGAATGTTTGAGTTTACAGTTTACTATATTAATTGGTAACCTTATTTTCACTTATCAATGGAAAAGTTGCGGAGGGACTTAATTGCAACAATGGTAACGTTTTGAGACACTTCTAAAAAAATATTATTGATGGACCAAAATTGCACTTCAACTATAATAAGGTTTAAACGATTAAACGTGGAAGAAAAAATCCATACATGTTTGGAAAAGTAATACTTCAGAAGGATAGAATAGAATGATTAATGATGTGTGAGGAAAAACCATTCACCTCTTGGAATGGTATGCAGTTAAATTTTATTTGTTGGATTTATAAAAAAAATGAATGGAATGATATTGAACGAGATGGAATCAATTATACTCATACTATCCTATTCTTCTATTTTTTTATTCCACCTAATTTGGAAGGTATGCAATGGAATATAGCAGTTTAATTAAATAATTACATCTCTACCCCAATTTTATTATTTCACGAGTAAATCATTTCTTTTTCTTTTAATTGTCGTGTGCATGTACAGTTTTTTTCTCCTACAAATGGTATCTTTTTATTTTGTTGCTACACTAATTTAAAAAATCTGTTGTATTTTTTAGTGGTAAATCACATTATGAGATGTGACCATCTACTCTCCTTGTTAATATTCTTTTTTAAATTTTGGGGAGGATTGATCACTCATGGTGATGCGACCTCCAACTCTCTTTCATTTATTTAATAAAATTAAAAATTAAAAAATGATAATAAAAATATTTAATATAAACATTCATTATTTATTAAAATTAATGTTTTTACTAACTGTTGAAATTAATAATAAAATACATAAAAATTACATATATTAAACAGATGTCCCAATAAAATTCAGATAGAATTTTATATTATTGAGTGTCATAAATAGTCTACATTTTTTTATACTTTATTCCTAAAGTTGATTTTAATTTTAATGGAATTTTTACTTTGAAATATTTCTCTTTAAAAATTTAAAATAACTATTGATAAAAATTGAGACGTAAATAAACAGATTATAACGAAAACATTCAATTAACTTTAACGAATAATGGAGATATTGTTAAAAAAAATGTAATATAATTATACATAAGAGCACAAAAGCAAAAAATAAGACGTAATTTTGTTTGTTTGTTAATTTTTACTTTAGTTAACTTATCTTGTATATGTGACAAAAAAAAAACACATGAAACAGTAGCTATATGCAAAAACAACAAAGCAAATAGTTAAGGACATATTTGTTTATGTAAATATTTCAAGACAAATGAATGTTTTCTAATGTGTAGGATATCTTATATCTTTTAACTATAATCTATTAACCTTAAAACTAAGCATTGCATTATTTGTTCGATTATATCTGTACACGTCTCAATTTTTTTAATCAATAATTATCTTAAATTTTTCAAAGAATCTTCCAAAATAGAAACTGCATTAGAACCAAAATCAATGTTAGAAATAAAATATCAAAATAATTCAGATTTTGGTGACACCCAATCATAATAAAATAAAAAACTTGTCCGTATCTGTAATATATATGTATATTATTAATTTAAATGAATAATTAATATTTATACTAATTTTAATTATTTTTGTTTTTTTAAATATATAAAATAAATAAATAAAAAAGGATTAGAGGTCCCACGCAATGTGCGGCCCTCGAACCAAATTTTGAAAGAATTAAAAATAAAAAACTAATAAAGATAGTAAATGACTAAATGGTACACATCCTGAACTTCTGCTGTAAATTAAAATCGGTTCTTTTTACATGAGAATGAGACCCAGTGAGGATCTAAAAATAGAGCATTTGAATATTTTTTTTTTTATTAAATTGAGCTTTTAAGATATTTCATTGAAAAAGTGGAATATTGTAAAACTCTAAAAACGGGAAGACTAAAAATCAAAGAAAAAATTGTGACAACTAAAAACAATACCCTTATATTAATACCGAATATAACTGTCATACAATAAGCAGTTGAAAGGCTATGCATAAACCCCAAAACCATATGCCTTTCATCAATAAGCAGTTGATTTATACTAAACTAAAAAAATTATTATAGCCAAAAAATAATTAAAATACGAAGGATTTTTCAATACTATCTCACCAAAAATTGCCAATACCAACCATTGGCCGGTCCCAGTCTAGCCGTCGTCTAAGTGACATGGGAGGAGAAAGACATCACAGAACTCGCACATGAAGCCCCCTACTGCACTGCACTAAGCGAACAGGGAGTTCCATATGCTAGACACGGTGAAATTTTGAAAAAGAGGATCCACAAAAAAGTGAAAAAGAAATAGGGCAACAACACCAAGAATGTCCAGAAGCACTAAACTCCACAGTTTCCTGAAATCAATGGGGAATTTCAGCGTACTAAACTCAGGCATTTCAAAACTGCAAACCCTTAAGCTCATAGACCCACCCAAATAGGACCACTGAGCCAATAAGTATGCAACCCTCTGCATCTCTTACAAAGAATGTGTGCAAGGGAAAAACCTCTAAGAATATAACCGCAAAACAAGAACCAAGAATGTACATCCAAAATCTTAAGAATATGTGGCAGCTGATGACTTCTCTAACTTTTCCTTCTCAATCTCACCTCTTCTCAGCTCAGCATGCTGGGCAACGCCATTTGCAAGAGCTTGATAAGAGAACTCAAGTGTCTGGGTCAGATTCTGAAACCTCATTGGATCTAATGATTGCATCACTACAGACAAATTTAGTTTGAAAGACAGATGATGTCAGACAATTATAACAATAATGATAAATGTAATGGTAAAATGAAACCTTTAACATGCTTTAAGGGTCAGCACACCTTTCATTGTATCCACAAAGAAAACAAAAGGATCCACTTCATCAATTGGGGACAGCAACTCTTCGTCATCACTAAAGTCATCATCCGATTCATCATCATCTTCGTCGTCAGGCCTGAATGACCTTGCCTATTGGGTGATATTTCAAAATGACAATAAGATAACAAGAAGTTTCATCCTAAAAGATATAAACATAAATCAAGCAGACAAAAATTCAGAACACTGATGTACACCAGCTGGTTCAACCACAAAACTGTGTACGTGGATGGTTTCGGGATCGTTTAGCACCTAATGGAGGTTTATTGAATTAATTTATAATTTAAATAAACTGTGGTTTCTTGTCAATAATCAGTTAGTTATCACCATTCACAATAGTGAATACTTCTACTGGGTGAACATCACTTTAAGCAAAAGTTCTGAGCCAGGGAAACGAACCCAATGGAATCAAAAGTTCTGACCAACAATTCTGTAATTGAAGTAATGCAGGCTATTTTGTTTCATAATTCATATTTATACAAAATAAACAGCAGAAACATTGCTTACATGAAAACTAATTATGAGGTTTTAGGACCTAACTTAACCACACAAAACCGGCTTGTAAGGTAAGGATTGCCTAGGCTTTATAATATGTCTACAATAAATGTCAGTGTGCAACTTTTCCTATTACTAAACAATAATGTATGTCAACAGAACAAAAAGTAATAAAAATTACTCTCTCTTTTCCTAGTACTAAATAATAATATATGTCAACAGAACAAATAGTAATAAAAATTACTCTCTCTGTTTTAAAATGAGGGTCACTTTAACAGAAAAACTGTTTCAAAATGAATGTCATTTTCAATTTTCAAGGTAACTTCAATTTTTTTTGCCAATTATACTCTTCAATTATTACCATGTACACTACTTTTAAAGCAATAATTCTACTTTATATTTATGATAGTGGAAAACCAACCAATAGTTAGTTAATCAGGATAATTTGGTAAAATGACTATTCTCTTTCTTCTAATCATTGAATTTCTTAATATATGTGCAAAAACCTTAAACGACACATTTTGAAACGGAGGGAGTAATACACTAAAATGATATACAATTCAAATATTTCACATCTCAATAATTACAAAGCCTACACATATTAAAATATTTTATAATTATTCTCAACACATGAATAATATCAAACATTAAATTCCTAGCAATAATAATGAACTTGGAAAAAATTTAATTACTGGAATTTTCTGCAGACAAATTGCATCCGTTATTGCATGCAAATTGCTGAACTCAATATCCTATATTCAATTAATATATGCATGAAAATGTATTTAAGGTCTTCATAACTATATGCACAAACCTGATCAGTCAACGTTCTAAGATTATTACTGTGAGCTTCATCCCCATCTTCAGCCTCAGCTCCCATCTCCCTATCAGAACCACTATCATCCTCATCTTCTTCATCAGTTAGAAAGCCGTCCATATCATCGTCGTCGTCGTCAGCTTCTTGATCCTCTTTTGCAGCTTCTGCAAAGTACAATGGTTGAGAATCAGAAATGGAAATCAGTCTATTCCTAATGAGCAAATTGTAATTTATAAGCCTGCAACATCTCAGAGTTATGGAGAAAGTGTGACATAAGGACCTGCAACTTGATCCTTGTATGCAACCAGGAGATCAAGAGTGGCCCGAAACACCCGACCTAAAGCCTCTACTGGCAATTGATCAGCTGGAAGTACCAGCAAGGATGTTAAACCAAGACAGCAAACTTTCTTATCATGTTCCCTGCATAAAAATAGTCACAAGTCTGCAATAATTAGACCCTCACATTGCCACATACAATAACTTCTATTGCCGTACGAAATCAAAGTTTGGAGTAAGTTATTGAGGCAAGGAGGAGGAACAGTGAAAAGGCAGGGAAACACAAACCTTTTAAAATTAGCACGCACACCACTCTTCTTGACTTGTTGCAGCATATGAAACCAAAGATTGAAGATTTCTGATGTGACACCTAACTTTTGCAATATGCTGAGAGTCAGTGCGGCATTGTAGTATAGACCATCTGCAATCTGCAAAAAAATATCTCCTCTTATGAAGTTACATTATGGTGTCTTTCGTTGTCACCTTTGAGAAGTTTGGCTAACTTACACAATACATAAACTGAACTCATTGGAGAATGAATAAATCAATTTCATCAAAGAAGTAATTCGATACCGTTGATTTCTTACTGCTAGTACTTAGAATAAATGAGAGTTTGTTAGTATTTGAAATAAGGAGTTAGTTAGGGTGGTTTTTAGTTAAAAAGTTAGATAGAGATATCATGTATAAATAGGGAGATTTTGGAGTTGAAAGGGGCATTGATCATTTAGTAAAATAGTGAATAGAGCAGTGACTCTATTGTGACAGGGGGAACTCTTTGGTGGAGAGTTTTCTCTCCTGTTCTTTTCTGTTTTCTCAATAAAGTGTTCATTCTTTTCAATTCTTAGGTTTCCTCACACTTGCTCTTTATAAATTTTTACTCAGTAAAAGAATCACTTGTGGAAATGCAGATCATATGAACAAGGAGAACAAAGCAATTGCATAAAAAACTACCATACAAATGCATCTGACTTTTTATAACATACACACACTTGACGTAAGCCTTACCACTTGCATGAGAAGACATTTCAAATATGATTTTCCAGTTCGATGCAAGCGTTCAACTGTAATTCTGAGATATGGCTCAACCCAGTTGTCCACCAACCCTCTGCAGTTTAGGAAGACAATTTCAATAAGCTTTGGAGCTGGCTCAATATCACGGTCCTCCATATTTTTATCTGCCATAATCTTCAATGTGAAATACAAATCAGAGACAACAAAAAAACTATAAAAATTAATAACAAATTAACTACCATTTACAATGCTAGATCCCACTCATAACAGCCGGTGGCTGAATTAATTATAACGCAAAGATCACTTACAGAGGAAATCATATTCCATAAACTCTGTTGATAGTCAGGTTCTTTGCAAGTAATGAAATGGGAAGCTCCCCTTGAAATATAATTGTCCAAAGGAACCATAATATCTGCAGAATAAACTAACTGAGTGAACATGTAGAAAATATAAAATTATATATTAATTTAAATGTTAGGGTGCTACATCTAGGCGGAGCAAACAAGAAAATATTTGGAGATATTCCCCCTGTGTTTGTATAGTATGGATCAGCTCCAGAAAAATAGCACCGTTTTTTATTAAGTAAACAAAGAAGGATTGCTTGAAGGAAAAAGTAGAAGATGTTCTATTATGTCCATTGCTAAGTTTATCTTCAGGTTTACTGGGAAAAGCTGACTCATCTCTAGCTCTCAATGTTATTAACATATAAAAAAAGAAGTTGAGATGAATTGCAGTCAAATGTAGTTGAGAGCCATACTTGGAAAGAAATCAATTGCCCAATCTGCCAGTGCTTCCATCATCAATGGCCAAAGACTCCACATGTCCAATGATATTGTTGGAGAGAAAAAAGTCATATATGATACAATCTCCAAAATTTCTTCAAAAACCTCTGTAAGCATGCATAGAAGATAATGGAAATTAATTAATAGTACTGGAAATAAAAACTCATTAATCTTCCACTTTCCTATACCTCTTTAATGTTTTCACTTCCCAAGTAGTTTAGATCCCATGTATATTGCATCTTTTCATATATTATCATTGTAATTTCCATGTGTATAAATTAAGGAAGCGTGCTCTTAGTGCTAAGTAATTCAAGCACATTCAGAACAATTATATCTAAAATTTTAGAACCATATCTTAATACCACAATCTAGTGGCGTCTAAAAATACACACATCGCTTGAAAATCCAATAAGTTGAAGGTGCAAAATAAACCAGCTTAAGTTCTCAACACACTTTATTTTGATGCAAACTAAAGCACACTACTGCTTATAATAAATTATAAAAAATATGGATGCTTGATTTTTATCACTCAATACATTCAAGTATAGCAATCTCCATCTACAATACCACCATCAGATTATTTTTAAGGGAAAAACGCACATGTAAAAGTATACTGATGCTATATCAGTGACACAATCAAGTAGAAATCTCCTTTGCTTCAATAAATAAATGTGTATATACAAGCAAACAAAAAATGACATTCAAAAGACAAGGTGATAGAAGCAAAAATAAAGCCTTGGTCATTTAGATAAACATGATTCAAAGACTAAATACCTTGACCATCAGTTGTTAACATTGTACGCATTATGGGAAGCAAAGTAGGCTCGATTTGAATAAAAAGTTGAGGAAGACTGCTCACTGACTCAAGTATTGTGCTAATAGCTCGCAAGCAACCAACTGCGGCCATAGAACCTGGATCATCAGCTTCATCATCAGCGTCAGCAGTGTTCATACACCTCCAAAATGCTGCAGCCTATTGTTGCGAAAGGAAACAACTATTTATCATACAGAAAGGTACTAGCTTTTCAAAACAAAAACAACATTCTTGACAGATACAAATATCTCAAAATATAGATTACCAAATTTTGGCACAGCCCAAGTGCATAAGGTGCGATTTCTTCCCCAAACTTGTCCACAATAGTCTCCAAAGTAAATACAAGATCTTCATTCTCAACCTCATTCATAAGTTTGAAGAACTCTAGATATATTTGTGTTAGTCAAATTCATTTACCAAGCCAAATAAGAAAGGGAAGTACAGTATAGACACTGATATTTTCACACACATACCATCAAGGAGTTGAGGGAGCATAGAACGAATTTCATTTAAATCTGCATCACCAAAATGAAAAAATAAGCTTAACCAACATTCATCTTTACCAAAATTAATCCAAATCACAATATAAACAGTATGCATAGCCACCTTTGCAAGCTTCAATGAAAGAACGCAAAGCAAAAACAGAATCAATGCGGACAGGAAGTTCAGGATCTCGCATTCCACATACAACACATTGCAATGCCTTCCGGAAATTGTTCTGATCTGAGAAGCTAATGTTGGCATATTGTCCTGTAACCCATGATGCCTGTTTAACATAAAAAGCAACAGATAGCCAAAACTCTTCAGATAATGAAGGTTACATAATATATTATTCAGATTTTAACTAATTTACATCAATCATATCACAATACTAACACTATTGCTTTGTTTGATTATAGTGAAGGCAATTTTTTTCAAAAAAACAGCACCATCCCTAGATTGATTGCATTTTAAAATAGTAAAGAAACAATGAGAGAAGCACAAGATCAACTTCAATGATGGTCGCCCTTGGCTATAATACCCCAACCTGTATACCATATACCGATGTTTTAGTTTTATAAAATTAAATAATGTGTACTCCTTCCTCTTTTTCCTTACAAAATAAAACAACAAAAGAAAATCACTTTAATTCCCTTTTGTTGAATTCTTGAATTAAAGTCTCCTTTCTTCCCATCCTTTATTTCAAGGAATGTCAAGACGAGAGTGCATTACATTACTGCACCCGTGCTATGAAAAACCAATATTATGCTCATGGAGGAACTTATTAGTTCTAACAAAAATATCACAGAAAAGTGCATAGACATAGGAGAACAACAGAAAATCAGAGCCCTTTGCAGAAGTTCACTCCAGCCTATTACAAATTTATCGGACATGGACATCAAGTTATTAGCACGTTCTTTTTAGTATGGATATTTTTGTGATGCTAGAAAACAGAAGAAGGACAAAACAGAGAGAGTGAATCTGGCATGCTTCGGAAAATTGACTGACATAAATCGTATAGGAGACCATACCTTGGCCCTAAGATGGCCAACAGGACTGCCGAACTCAGGAAAGACATGCTGCACTAACATACGCTCAAGTTCAGATTTATAAGGCTCAGTTTGTTTCAATTTGTCACAAAGTGTCCCAATAGCAAGAAGGGCGCCATCTTTCTGTCTATAAGACTTGTATTCGACTGGTGCTTCATCATACCTAGAATGGGAAAACATAAATACAGCATCCAATCCACAAATATTCTATTTAAAAGAAAGTAACATATTTTACCTTTTAAAAATTTCAACTATGAATTGAATAAACTTGTGAAAATTATCTTTCCCACGTTTTCGTACCAACTCACTCACAAAATCCATGGAGGCAGTCCTAGGGCTATACAAGTCTTCGATAATATCTGTAACAAAGAATCATATGCTATCAGCACATGTAGATCCAAAATATTTGAAATCCAGTTTCCATATTTACACACCAATAAGACTTACCGTAGCCTTTCCTTACATATTCATGTGGATCTTCGTCCCAGAGCTTTTGATCATTATCATTGAAGCACATGAGAGGGAAAACTATTTCAAAAAGAAGAACATCAAGCCGAGGCTGCAGCACAGTATACATGCTTTTCTTTGAAACACTGCATGTTAAAAAAAATCAGAGAGAAAACATTAGTTCCAGAATCAATATATCCTGAAAACAAAATGGTAGAAAATAGAATAATTACATGGAGATGCTAATATTGTCAAACTTAAATATGCTCCTACTCCTCAAACAACATTAAGTTATTCAGGGCCTCGGGAGAAATTTGGAAGTGAAATAGCTAGCTACAACCATGAGCCTGAGATAACATCTAGCATGAGACTTTCGCCAAGTATAGTTGCATAGCTTCTAGACAAAATAACTTTAGTATGCCAATGACGACCTAAGAAAGAAAAGAAGCATATCTATGGACAAAAGTCACCTCTCACAATCCCATTCTCCAAAATAATGCCAAGATTATTGCGTATGAGTCAGAGTGCACTTGATTCAAGAAAATCACAGACTTAAAGACCAAACCATCCCAAAATTTAGGTATTGTTTTGACATTTGATTTTGGGGTTAATTGTAAATTTCCATAACATTTCAAGATCATTTTTACTAATTTACTTACGTTGGCTAACACAAGTGAGTTGATATTTTTTTTATTTTCTATTTTCAGCGCAAGGGTTTCCATTTGGAAAATCGGGCCTTTTCTATTACTGGGCCAGGAATGATTGATGTTTTAAGAGATCTATAATTAGTGAGGAAGCCTGACTTTCCGTATAAGACAAGTACTTTGTAACCTATGCATATAGGTCTGTGAGATATGTAATTGGAGATTCATTCAAAAACATGTAATGCTTGCCATTGGCTTTCAAATTGTATATCAGCATATAGAATGATGATGATTGGATGGAACAGTTATACCCAACAGACACACGCACTGTGATCAAAATCAAATTAGAATTTCAATCCTAAAAACTATTGGCAGTCATGGTGAGGCTACTGCCGGAAAATTAAGAGAACTAAATAACGCCTTAACATTTAACAATTAATGAACTGAACCCCTTAAGGTTAAAGCACAGAATTGCCTTACCTAAAGATCCCCATCTCTACACAAATGAGATTTGGTTTTAAAAAGAAATAGGTTTGTAGTTAATGAAAGCTTTTGTGTGGAGTGATTGAATGATGTGGAATGTGATAGGATTGCTAGTCAAGCAAGCTTCCTATTAAGGAAGGTGTATAAGAGAAGGAACCAAACTTAATTTCTAAGTTGATAGATTATGTTAGTTGCTAAGTTGTCCCAGCTGTAAATCCTAACTGATTAGTTAGGATGGTGAGTATAAATAACAGAAGCTTAGTCTTCAATAAGGAGGCAGTTAGAGAGTTAATTGGTTGGGACTGAATTGCAGGGCAATTCAGTTAGCAAATTTGTAACTGCTATTCTATTCCTTTGTGTCAGAATTAAATAATACATTCTTGAGAGAAACCCTTCTTGATTTTCTTTAATTCATCTTTGCTGTCAGTTTTCTTCAGTTTTACTATTCAGTTTTAACACTGGTATCAGAACACCGATCTGGTGCCCTGAGTTTGTTGTCTTCTATTGCACATTGCATGAAGACAAGAAGCATGGTGAGAGATTCAAGTGATTGGGAGCAGGAGCGCAAGGAATAGCGCACACGATTGGAGTTGGCAGAGGCGTGCGCCAAACACACTGAGGAAGATGGAGATCCCGATTTTCTCAGGTGACGATGCGTATGGTTGGATGCACCGTTTGGAACGATTCTTCGAATTCCAAAGCGTTCCCGAGGAGGAGAAGTTGCGTGCCACTTTGGTGGCCATGGAGGGTAGAGCACTGAGTTGGTATTACTGATGGGCTAGGTGCAATCTTGAACCAACTTGGGACGAGTTCAAGCTGGTGGTGGTTCGCAGGTTTCAACCTTCAATGGTACAAAATCCCTTTGAGTTGTTGCTGGCACTCAAACAAACAGGGACGGTGGTGGAATTTGTGGAGGAGTTTGAGAAATATGTTGGAGCCTTGAAGACCATTGATCAAGAATTCGCACGAGGAATTTTCATGAATGGCTTGAAAGAGGAAATTCAAGTGGAGGTAAAACTTTATGAATTAAAGTCTTTGTTTGATTTAATTCAAAAATCTATTATGATTGAGGAGAAGAATCTAGTTTGGACCAAGAAAGGAACCAACACTTTAACTAAGCCAAGCACTATTTCTAAGGCTAGTTCTTACAATAAGACTGTGACTGTTGATACTAAGCCTTGGTTGGATAAGAAAACAGAGGGTGGTACCTCTGCCACTAATCTGGTGAGTGTTTAGGTTGGGGAAGGGAATAAAATCAGGGGTGTTGATTTCAAACGTCTATTCGGGGTTGAGAAGAGAGACCAAAGGGAGAAGGGACTTTGTTTCAAATGTGATGAGCCATATCATAGAGACCATAAATGCAAAAATAAGCAGTTTCATATGATTATTTTAGAAGAAGATGACGAGGAGGACAAGGATGTTGATTTTCATACGATTCTGAAGGAAGAAGGGGAAGGCTTGTTGATTCAATACGATTCTGCAGAACCGAAACCAGCAGCGGTCCTCATGGTCTTCCACCCCAAAGGAGGTTAGATCATGGTCTTCCACCCCAAAGGAGGTTAGAGGTTCTTCAGCAGTATTATGAGGTTTTTGAGGGTCCTCATGGTCTTCCACCCCAAAGGAGGTTAGATCATGCAATTCATTTGAAGGAGGGGGCTGAGATACCTAATCTACGACCGTATAAGTATCCACACTATCAAAAAACGGAGATAGAGTGGTTGGTTTCAAAAATGCTTGAGGTTGGCATTGTAAGACCGAGCATTAGCCCTTACTCTAGTCCCATCATCTTGGTCAAGAAGAAATATGGGGGTTGGCGTTTTTGCGTGGATTATAGGGCTCTCAACAAAATTACTATCCCTAACAAATTTCCCATCCCTATCATTGAGGAGTTGCTGGATGAACTTGATGGAGCAACAACATTCACTAAGCTTGACTTAAAACCAGGCTATCATCAAATTCGGATGAAGGAAGATGATATTGAGAAGACGGCTTTCCGAACTCATGAGGGGCATTATGAGTTCTTGGTGATGCCTTTCGGTCTCACCAATGCTCCTTCCACATTCCAAGCCCTCAAGAATGAGGTTTTGAAGCCTTTCCTCCGGAGGTTGGTCCTGGTCTTTTTTTATGACATTTTGGTGTATAGCAAGGATATGTCAGCTCATTTGGTTCATGTCCACCAAGTCTTGGCAGTGCTGATGCAGAATGGGTTGAAGGCAAATAAGAAAAAATGTAGCTTTGGACAGTTTAGCCTTGAGTATTTGGGACATGTGATTTTTGGAGAAGGGGTGGCAGCTTGTCCATCCAAGACCGCAGCCATGACGTCTTGGCTTATTCCTACGGATGTGAAGGGTCTTAGGGGTTTCCTTGGATTAACAGGGTACTATAGACGTTTTGTCCAAGGTTATGGTAAATTAGCCAAACCCTTAACTGAGTTTTTGAAGAAAGACAAGTTTTGTTGGACTGAGGAAGCTACATCTGCGTTTCAGGCTCTGAAAACAGCCATGGTTGATCTTCCCTTATTGGTTGTACCAGATTTCACTAAGGTCTTTGTAGTCGAAACTGATGCTTCTAGTAAGGGGTTGGGGGCTGTTTTGATGCAGGAGGGTAAACCCCTTGCATTTTGGAGTCAAGGCTTATCCTTGAGAGCTCAACAAAGGTCTGTTTATGAGAGGGAGCTTATGGCTTTGGTTCAGGCTGTGAACAAATGGAGACACTACCTTTTGGGCAACCATTTCATTGTGAAGATTGACCAAAGGAGCCTTAAGTTCTTGACTGATCAACGATTGTTAAATGCTGAGCAATTTAAATGGGCTATCAAGCTCATTGGTTTGGATTTTGAAATCCAATACAAGCCAGGAAAGGAAAATACTACAGCAGATAGCTTGTCTAGGAGAGATATGTATGCTGCCCTCTCAGTTCTACATGTGTAAGATGACAATTCTTGGGCTGAGGAATTGCAACAAGATCCTAAATTGCAGCAATTGGTGCAGGACTTAATTGTCTCTCCTACTTCTCATTCTGGTTATGAGTTCAAGAAAGGGAAGGCTTTTGTATAAAGGTAAATTGGTGTTGCCTAAGGGTTCTAACAAAATACCACTTATTTTGGTTGAATGCCATGATTCTCCTTGTGGAGGGCATTCAGGATTGTTCAGAACGTTTAAAAGAGTCTCTAGCTTCTTGTTTTGGGAAGGCATGAGGAGAGATATCAAGAAGTTTATTGAAGAGTGTGATGTATGTCAAAGGAACAAGTACTCCACTTTATCTCCGGCCGGACTACTGCAACCGCTGCCTATTCCTTGCCAAATGTGGCAAGATATTTCTATGGATTTTGTTGGTGGCCTTCCACGAGTTAGAGGTAAGGATACAATCTTTGTAGTCATTGATAGACTTACAAAGTATGCTCACTTCTTTCCTCTTGGGCATCCATACAATGCTAAAGAGGTAGCAGCTTTGTTTGTGATGGAAGTTGTGAAGCTTCATGGATTTCCTTCTACAATTGTATCAGATATAGATGCGGTTTTTCTCAGCAGTTTTTGAAAGGAGATGTTCAAATTGGCTGGAACTAGTCTTAAGCATAGCACTTCTTATCACCCTCAAACGGATGGTCAAACAGAAGTTGCAAATCGGTGCTTAGAGACCTATCTTAGGTGCTTTGTTGGGCCTAAGCCCAAGACTTGGTTGAATTGGTTGCATTGGGCTGAGTTCTGGTTTAACAGTAACTACAATATCTCTGATGGAATGACACCTTTTAAAGGTTTATATGGAAGGGACCCTCCGTTGTTGATTAAGAGCTGCACCGTTCCATCAAAGTTGGATGATGTCAATCAGTTGGCCCAGCAACGGGATGATTTACTAGCTGATTTGCGACAGAATTTGCTGAAATCGCAAGATCAGATGCGGGCACAAGCAAATAAGCATCGGCGGTTGGTGAATTTTGATGTTGGGGAGTGGGTTTTCTTGAAACTTCAGCCTTACAAATTGAAATCCTTGGCTGATAGACCATATGCTAAATTGGCCCCTAAGTATTGTGGTCTTTTTCAGATTCTAAACCGAGTGGGGGAGGTGGCTTACAAGCTAAAGCTGCTTCTCGGAACTAAAATTCATCCGGTGTTCCATGTTTCATTACTTAAGAAGGCTTTGAAACCGCAGCATTCACCTCAGACCTTGCCACCACTATTGACTGAGGAGTTTGAATTGGTTGTCCAGCCAGAAGATATAATGCAGTGGAGGACTGATGTTGGAGGCAATATGGAGGTTTTGGTGAAATGGGCTCATTTGCCATCATGTGATAACTCTTGGGAGCGAGCTTCCAAAATGTTGGAGGTTTTTCCGTCTTTTCCCCTTGAGGACAAGGTAGTTCTTTTAGGGGGTATTGATAGGATTGCTAGTCAAGCAAGGCTTTCTATTAGGAAGGTGTATAAGAGAAGGAACCAAACTTAATTTCTAAGTTGTAGATTATGTTAGTTGTTGAGTTATGCCAGCTGTAAATCCTAATTGATTAGTTAGGATGGTGAGTATAAATAACAGAAGCTTAGTCTTCAATAAGGACACAGTTAGAGAGTTAATTGGTTGGGACTGAATTGCAAGGCAATTTAGTTAGCAAATCTGTAACTGCTATTCTATTCCTTTGTGTCAGAATTAAATAATACATTCTTGAGAGAAACCCTTCTTGATTTTTTTTAATTCATCTTTGTTGTCAGTTTTCTTCAGTTTTACTATTCAATTTTAACAGAATGACACTGCTAATAATGAGGATAAAATAATAGGGTTCTTCCTAACAAGTGCACTAAGAAAATTTTGTATTAAAAAGAACCAAAATTGAACATTCAAGAAATTGAATCCATTACACTTTTAATATGATATTTGTATATTTAGATTGTAAACAGGTGCACTAAGGAAACTTGTTAGCATTTGCCAAAATAATATAGAAGTACCTATTGCTTAGATATTGAAGAAGAAGGTTGATAACTCTGTCAGGTAAATAACCACCTACTCGAATGACATTCAACAGATTTAAGTGGCAGTCCAAAATCTTCCCCGCATAATGCTTTTGAAACATTTGAGCAAAGGCTTTGTTTTCGGGGTTTCGTAGCTTCAAGTCACCAAAACTGTAACATGATATAGTTTAAACACCAATAAAATTGTGAATCAATCAGTCACTCAACAAAAAAGATCATATATTTTGATAAAATGAATGGACAATGGAAACACACCGAGTGTAGAGCCTATTTAGAATGTGAATTGTCCATTTTTTGACTTTCCACCAACCCCATGATTTCCGAAGATCAGGATCAACAGGCTGACCTTCCAATGGAACAGGCCTCTCCAGAACATTTAAAAATAGAACCATCCAAGCATTGAATACATTTTGATCAAACAAAATCTTTGGAATCTCCAGCTGCACAAATTGGAAAACCAAATATCATTGCATTGCATGTCAATTCTAAGAACTTGAATGGAGAATAGCATGAAAATCAGCGTGGGCAATTAAGACTCACGTCCGAGGCAGTTTTCAAAATTCAAATTGCTGTGCAATAGTTCCATTATTACTAAGAGTTAAAAACAATGCACCTCTGTTGAATTGCATTATAATCGGACAGGATAAAATAAAACACAGATTATAAATAGCAAATGCAATGGGAGAGGAAAAACGTACATAAATGGAGGACCAGAAAATTTTACAGATAAGCTTGATAAGATCTGCAACTTCAAGGGATGGATTAGGAATGTGGACAAGGTTGTTGAATATATTGAGAAGGTGAGGAAAAGTCTCCTTAACAATGTGATAGGCAGGATTCCTGTCGTCGTCTGCTTTGAACTCATATTTAACACAAAGAATGCGGAGAACGAATAAGGCAGAGTAGAGTTGTTGATCCTGTAAACTCTGCTTGACCCAATCAATAAGATTGGGACATTGATCTGGATAGTCAGAATGTAGAATCGTTCGGAGGCACTCACCAAGTTGAACCCTGAAAGCAATAATTGAAATGAGAAAGAAAATGGAAAGAAAAGAAAGGTTAGGGATAAAGTATGAATTGAATAGGACCTCAAGAGAGGAGGAAGTTGATGTAGAGAGAGGAGAATGTGATTCCTGACAAATTCTTTATCGGCGATGGAGATCTGATGTGGTTGTGGTTGTTGGGAATCAACGGAAGGTGATGGAGACCAATTCTTAGCAATGAAGTTTTTGAAGTGAATGGCGGCAACTTGTCTGAGGGCAATATCGGAATTAGCAGAGTCGAGAATAATATGGAGGAGAGAAGGGAGATGGTGAGGGGAGTATTGGATCTCATCTAATCTAAGCTCAGCAGCCTTGCGTTGATCGGGAATGGGACTGAGAGTACATTGAAGTATAACACTGAGATGAAGATTTTGATCACCCATGAATCTAAACCCTACTGAATGTGGCAAAGAACTGCAATGTGTATTGTGTAGTAGGGTTTATTTATTAGACTTTCATACACTGACGCCGTCGCACCACTTTCTCTTCTCACTTATCATCTGCTGGACTCTTTTTTATTTTTTTAACTATACCACAGAAATACATACTCCCAAATCCAATAACCATATATAAAAAAAGTGAATTTCTTTTTTATTTTTAAATTATTGAACATTAATTTTTTTTATTTCTTAATAAATGAGTTAATAATTGCAGTACCATTTTTTGGTATGTCTTTTTAATTGCATTTTTGCTATTAATAATTTAAATTGCTTTAACTGTAACAATAAGTGTGTAAGATTTTCTTGTTAAAACAATTTGTTAATTTATATTGGACCTATTCAAATTAAATCAAACATTAACTATATTTTTACTGGGAAATATTCTTAATTAAATGTAAAAATCTATTTAAAAAACCTACTAATTTTTCTCTTGATAATTAAATAATAATTTGAATAATAAATATTATTGACAAATTTAAAGTGAATATTATTTTTTAAATTTTATGTACAGTAATATAATAATATTACTTAAAATGGAAATAATAATATTAATTACAGAATTAGTAATATTTAATTAGGTGATTTTTTTCTTAACATTTTAGAAATAACCAAAAGCTCAAAACATAATATCATTCCTTTTAAAAAAACATCATAATTGTTCATGAACCAAGAAAATTTCGAAATGATAAGGAAAACATGTGATTTAATTTATTCATTTATTTTAAATTTGGAAAATAAATAAATAATTTATATATTTAAAAGTAGTTTATAATTAAGTTAAATAACAATTTATGGAATAATTTTTTTAAATAAATCTACAACTCAACTATATATATGTGCAATTTCACTTTTTTATATATTTTTGGCTTAATTGCATTTTTGGTTTCCCTATTATAGGTAAAAATTGAAAATAGTCCTCCCATTTTGTTTGTCCCCAATTTTAATCCCCAAACAGAATTTGATGTCAAATAGTTGTCATTTTTTTAATGACGTGACAGAAACTCATTATTATATTATTTCTGATTAAAAACTATAATTTATATTTTTAAAAATCATTTTTATAATTGTGACAATATTTTTAAAAATACAATTAAATTGTTAAAATTAAATTAAAAGAAAAAATACCTAAAATTATTCACTCATGAACAAATCAAAATCAAAACCCTAAAATCATTCTGATAAGATGTACAATCAAAACTCTAAAATCATTTTGAAATGAACCCATGTATCAAACCTAGCTTCCAAAAGATTTGATGATTGATTTCTTCAGTTTCGTTCCTCTTCATTGTCCGCTTAAGTATGCAAGGTATGTTTGCAAATCTTGGGCTGTTATTATTGACAGTTCTGAGTTTGCTGAAGCTTATGAACTTCACCGTGCACGATTTAAACCTAGTATTTTTGTTGAAAATTGCATGGAACAAAGTAGTTCTTATTTCATGGATTAATGTTGTGAATGGCCAATTTGAAATGTTAGATTTGAGAACACCTTCAAAAATGGGAGATGTATTCAATACCTGTGATGGCATTGTTGGAAAACCCTATAACGTTGTGCTCAACAATCCATGCCAATTACATGATGAATAACCAAAGGCGGAAGCGTACCTGTGGGAATTGCCATTGATGAAATCCTGGGATGATGATGATAAAGCCAATAGGTTGGGTGATCTTCCTCAGAAAAACACCCTGAAGACCTTGCTCTCTTGATGGGGACAGAGAGAACCAGAGAGCTAGAGAGTTTTCTCCTTAGGGTTTGTGAAACTGAATAGTCTTGTTGTGTTTGCCTTGGGGACCACTACCCCTATATATAACTATTATTAGTTATATCCCAAATTGCAGTATTACTAATTCAACCCCTCATTAAATTAGAAACCGCCTGGTATCTACACTATTAATTTTCATAATTATTATGCTCTTTAGCCATAAACTATTATATATTATTTGACCCCTAGTTTATTGGCTAATTATATAATGACTCTAACACACTTTATTAATTAATTACATATGTGACCCATAAATCTTACAATCTCCCACTGGTCACACATGTATTCTTAGGAGTGTGTTAGACTTTATGACGTCAAAAATGTCATTATAATTACCTTGAGCCTAATCCAAATTGTCCCGTCCATTAATCGTATCAGCACATGGAACCAAAGAGGCTTTCGTCATAATAAGCATAACTAAACCCATCAATGATCACCCGCACTGACACAACTAAATGACATAGACCCATTATGAAAAGTGTATCATGAAAATTACATGAAGTTGGTCAATGCATGTCAATTTTCAACTGGTCCTACTTTACCGAACGAGATCATACCATAACTTAAATGTACAAAGTAACCAAAGCTGAATATTTTAAACTTTATTTCTGATCAGAAAATCCAAATACAATGTATTTGTATTTTACAATTAAACATAGAACATAAATTACATAATGGACGAAACTCCCACTAAAATCAAGATCCCTCAAACTGTAGCACACCCATGTGAGCAGTATGCTCATGAAAGACCTTGGGTGGTAGACCTTTAGTAAGCGGATCCGCAATCATGGAGTTTGTCCTTAAGTGTTCTATGGATATATGTCCACTTTGTACCTTCTCTTTAACAACCAGGAACTTAATGTCAATGTGTTTTGACTTGGTTGAACTCCTATTATTGTTAGAATACAGGACTGTTGATCTATTGTCACAATACAACTTGAGTGGTCTTTCAATCCCTTCAACTATTTGCAGCCCCGTGACAAAATTTCTCATCCAAATGTCCTGGTCAGATGCCTCATGAATTGCTACGAATTATGCTGCCATGGTTGATGAAGCAGTAAGATCTTGCTTGGCACTACGCCAAGAAACTGCTCCACCGGCTAACAGAAAGACATAGCCTGAAGTTGATCTTAAGCTGTCTTGGCATCCCGCAAAATCCGAGTCAGAGTACCCAGTGATCTATAACTGGTCTGACCTCCTATATGTGAGCATGTAGTTTCTTCCTTTCTCTAGTGGATCTCCGCAATGGAGTTGGCTCTTGAGGCACTTGTTCTTGAGGATCTTGAATTTGATCTGGATTTTGTTCTTCCTGAACAACTAGATCATCTTGAGTTTGTTCAATAATGAGAAAGTCAATTGGTGGAAGAATCAGTACTGGAATTGTTACTGATTCTTCCTCAAAGACAAAATCTTTAACCTTAATCTTCCCCCCAAACTCAATATCCTCAAAGAACGTTGTTGTTCTCGTCTCAAAAATTGTTCTCAATTTTGGATCATAAAATTTATAGCCCCTTGATTTTTCTGAGTACCCTATAAAATAGCTGTTAATTGTTCGGGGTTCAAATTTCTTTTTATTCGGCCAATAAGGCCTTGCCTCAGCTGGACATCCCCAAACATGAAGGTGCTTCAGACTAGGCTTACGCCCAATCCAAAGCTCATAAGGTGTTTTAGCTGCTGCCTTAGTTGGTACTCTATTAAGAATGTATGCTGTTGTTTTTAATGCCTCTCCCCAGAGTGACTCTGGCAAGGTGGAATGACAAATCATACTCCTTACCATATCCTTAAGAGTCATGTTTCGTCTTTCAGTTATACCATTCATGCTGGGTGACCCCGGTATAGTGTATTGTGGGACGATTCCGCATTCCTCTAGGTATTTGACAAATGGTCCCGGACGTTGTTCACCTGAACCGTCATATCTGTCGTAGTATTCACCACCACGATCAAATTTGACCTTTTTAATTCTCTTATTAAGCTGATTCTCAACTTCTGCCTTAAAGGATTGGAACACGTCTATTGATTTGGACTTTTCGTGAATTAGGTAAAGGTAGGCATATCTAGAATAATCGTCTATGAATGATATAAAATATTGTTGACCATTCCAAGAAGGAGTTGGAAATGGCCCACAGATGTCCGTATGTATCAATTCTAAGACGTCTGTAGCTCTACATGCGCCTAATTTCTTATCTTTAGTCTGTTTTCTTTTAATGCATGCTACACAAACGTTAAAGTTTGTGAAGTCAATGGAATCTAAAATTCCATCCGACACAAGTCGTTCAACTCTATTTCTAGATATGTGACCTAGACGTTTGTGCCAAAGCACTCCTGAATTGAAATTGTCAATTTTTCGCTTAGTACCACGTGGTTCCACACTCAAGGTTTCATTATAGTTAGCCACAGTTTCCAACAAATAAAGATTATCATAATCAGAACGTAAACCGGTTCCAACAACATTCGAATTTAAAGACAAAGTAAAATCTTTATTCCCGAATGAACAATAATATCCTGATTTGTCCAAATAAGAAATAGAGACCAAATTTCGTCTAAATGACGGTACAACAAAAGTGTCTTGTAAATCCAAATAATGACCGGAACTGAATAATAATCTAAATCTTCCTATGGCTTCAACTTCTACCTTCTTCCCATCTCCTACATAGATGCATCTTTCAGTATCACTAGGCTTTCGGAAGTTCAGGCAACCCTGCATTGAAACACTGATGTTAGTAGTTGCACCAGAGTCTAACCACCAAGTGTTTCCAGGTACTGAAGCTAAATTAACCTCAGAACAGACCAGAGACAGAATCATACCTTTCTTAACACGCCAAGCGTGATATTTGGCACAATCCTTCTTCACGTGTTCGGGACTCCGGCAGAAGAAGCAGTTGTTGTCCTTAGTCTGCTTCTTTTGTTCTGGACCCTCAGCAACAGCTTTGTTCTTGGGCTCCTCAATTCTTTTCCTTTTTCCCTTGTCTTTAGAGATGTTAGTAAAGTGAGCGCTTTCAATCCTATCTTGCTTCAGCATGTCCTCTTCTTGCACACATAATGAAATGAGCTCATTAAGAGTCCATTTCTCCTTTTGACAATTATAAGTCACCTTAAACTGACTGAATTGCGAAGGAAGAGACAACAATACTAAATGAATGAGCAAGTCATTTGACAACTCAAGCTTTAGTCCTTTAAGCTTAGAAGCAATGTTGGAAATCATCATAATGTGCTCTCTTATATTTCCCTTGCCTTGATACTTCATGGAAATTAAATTCTGAAGCAAAGAACTTGTTTCAGCCTTATCACTTTTTTCAAAGCGTTTTTCCATCTCAGCAAGGAAATTTTTAGCTGTATCTATCTCATCCGAGACAGCACCTCTAAAGACCTCAGGAATGTCACACTTTATGATCATAAGACTTATGCGATTTGAGCGATCCCATTTCTCATACTCTAATTTTTCTTCAGAAGAACTAGAATCCTTAGGAGTAGGGGGTCGATCAATTCTTAATGCAAGGTCTAGATCCATGCAGCCAAGAACTATCAGAATGTTCTCTTTCCATTTCTTAAAATTTGTCCCATCAAGGACATGAATAGAACTCAAATTTGCAGATATGGAAGCAATAGATGTTGTAAATTAAATAAGGAACGAAACTTAGAAACTCACATTATAGGAAAATAAATCATTAAATAAATAAATACATATGTTCAAATCATGGAATTTAACCCATCTCAAGATACCCAGTGCACCATTGGTGTCAAGTCTTTGGACAGTAACACCAACTGCTAGTGGTACTCTTGTTGCAACGATCAAATATTGACAATAAGACATGTCAAACAATAAACCTTCCTTTGGGCCGATTTACTGCTCACATGTATACCAAATAATTGTCACACATTTATCATTGCAGGTGTACATGTAATTCTGCCAAATATTAACCTTCCTTTGGGCCGGTCAATACCCGCATGAATGAACATATACACAGCCATTTGATACTCTTCACGAGCAATTTAGACAAGAGAGGTCACTTTAGCGACGTCAAGTTTCAATTAACTCATTCAAAATGTCAAACTTGACTTGAACATATATTTATTATATCCAACTAAAACAATATTTAAAAAAAATATTGTTCACTAATATAAACTGTGTTTCATTAGTATTGGATAATTATCGTTTTAAAAAAAATGATAATTATCAACAAAAATAAATAAATTAAAATAAATTGAACAGCAGCATGATTTATGAGAACACAGTGGCATCATATAGGCATAACTAGGAACAAGTTTTTCATTTAGTAAAGACAATAATATCATGTTATAGTACAAATAGCACTTCTCAATTCCAAATGATTGTGATGTTGTGTTGAAATTCAAAATTTTAAGATTATTAAGCATAACCCTTCAGTCCAATTGTCCATAGACTAGAAGGCTGGTTAGTTCTCTAACATTTAAGAAGATACACTTGCAACATAAGAATCAATTAAAACTTCAGAGTTTAATATGTATCTTGCCAAAATTTAATTGTAAACAAACACCTTCTGACTGTTCCAAGCCTCAAGTTCATAAGGTAACAATCGACTTCTATTTTACATTATTATTGTCATTCCAATTGAAAACAAAAATTTATCAGAAAGAAAATCAAGCAAAAAATTTGAGCTGAAAGTTGAAGAGAAATCACAAATAAAATCGTGATTACCTCCATATTAGTCTGTATGCCTGCCTAATTTATAATTTACACTGATTACTCATAGTTTACAAATAATTGCACCCCAGGGAGAACTTCAAAGGACGATTATTCCATGTAAAGTCCCAACGGACGGCATTGAAAACCACCTATTTCCAAATTGCAAGTTTGGCCATCTATCTAATAAAAATATTTGAACAACCATTTCTAGTCTAAAGTGTTCCAGCAATGGTGTATATATATATATAATTGTTTAAAGTTACTTCATCAAAAACATCATTCAAGAGATAACAAGACCGTGAATTTAATTTATGAACACACCGGTCATTAAAAGCATAACTTGCTGACTTATGTTTCAGTTCTTACTGACAGTATAAATTGTAAGGGAACAAACATATTTTCGTAGGCTACATCAAGGACCAAAAAAAAATTATAACCGGAAACAAAAAAAATATGGATTCCATAATTTATATATCCAAATTCCCAAATTACAAACCCTAAGATTTCAATCATGTCAAAATTCCTAAATTGAATCCTAAAAACAAAGACAATAACCAAATTTCATCATGAATTAAACATGGTAGGCTCTGATACCAATTGTTGGAAAACCCTATAACGCTGTGCTCAACAATCCATGCCAATTACATGATGAATAACCAAAGGCGGAAGCGTACCTGTGGGAATTGCCATTGATGAAATCCTGGGATGATGATGATAAAGTCAATGGGTTGGGTGATCTTCCTCAGCAAAACACCCTGAAGACCTTGCTCTCTTGATGGGGATAGAGAGAACTAGAGAACTAGAGAGTTTTCTCCTTAGGGTTTGTGAAACTGAATAGTGTTGTTGTGTTTGCCTTGGAGACCACTACCCCTATATATAACTATTATTAGTTATATCCCAAATTGCAGTATTACTAATTCAACCCCTCATTAAATTAGAAACCGCCTGATATCTACACTATTAATTTTCATAATTATTATGCTCTTTAGCCATAAACTATTATATATTATTTGACCCCTAGTTTATTGGCTAATTATATAATGACCCTAACACACTTTATTAATTAATTACATGTGTGACCCATAAATCTTACAGGCATATTGCTGCTTACGAAGAGGAACGAAACTGAAGATATCAATAATCAAATCTTTTGGAAGCAACATTGAAATCACATTGAAATCAAATTTTTAATGATTTTAGGATTTTGATTTTGATTTCTTCATGAGTGAATGATTTTATGTGTTTTTTCTTTTAATTTAATTTTAACAATTTAATTGTATTTTTAAAAATATTGTCACAATTATAAAAATAATTTTTAAAAATATAAATTATATTTTTTAATCAGAAATAATATAATAATGAGTTTATTCCACGTAAGCGTCTCTCACGTCACCTTTTTATTGATACGTCATTAAAAAAATGACAACTCATCATGATTTGACATTAAATTCTATTTGGGGACTAAAACTGGGGACAAACAAAATGGAGGGACTACTTTCAATTTTCACTTATAATAGGGGGAACCAAAAGTGCAATTAAGCCAAATACTTTTAATCTTTGAGAAAAGATAAAAAATGGCAAAAATTAAAGTAAGGGAGAGAGATGCTATGTATGTTTCAAGAGAGATCCTATATATGTTTTAAGTCACAATTTCATCTTTGCATATCCGTTAGAGCTAGGAGTAGAGAATTGATCATTATAATTGAGTGTCAAGGATACTTAATTTACAACAAATGGGGATGGTGTAAGTAGTAACATGTGGTACCAACTTACAAGTAACAATGTCAATTATTTGAATCTTGTAGTAAAACTACATGTTGGTGTACTTTAAACGGTTTAGGTTTAGGTAAGAACTAAGAACATCTTCAACGATGAATTCAATATGGATTCTTTAGATAGGGTCCACTGTGTCATATCATCTTGAGCAATTCACTCATTTTCTACTCCAACGGTGAACTCAACATGATTCAAGTTCTACTATGCCACATCACCTTAAATCAACTCATTCATTTTTTACGGTGTAACTTTTAAAAAATTATATTATATTCCATTACTTTAATTTATACATTAATATTTAATTTATGTTTAATTTTATTATAACTTAAAATATTAATTTAAATATTCTAATTAATATTATTATACATTATTTTAATTTAAAATTAAAGTAAAATTTTAATTTTAAATTAAAATAAAATAAAATTAAACTTAAATTTTTATAACAATAATAAAAATTAAATGTTAAATACATGACATAAATAATTAAAAATGAAAAAATAAATAAAAAACTACCGTTAACAATCGTAATTAAAAAAAAAAGACTAACAATAGTATATTAACTAAAAAAAGCTAATGGTTACAAAATTATTATTATTATTTAATAAATTAAAAAAAAATTAACGGCTATAAATTAATAAAAAATGATAAATTTATTATTATTAATAAATTAATAAAAGTTTACTGCTATGAAGCACGGTTCCTTTCTAACAGTACCGTGATAACACCTTGGCACAACTCCAAGGAAGAACCCACAAAAAACTAGAAGTTAAGTAATTACACGCCGACGGACGAACTCATTTTAGCTCCCGTTGGAGACGCTCTAAAAAGCACTGAAGCAACTAGGGGTGGGAATAGACCAGGCCAGGCCAGGCTTTGAAAGGCCTGAGCCTGGCCTACAATTTATTTTTTCGGCCTAAGCCTGGCCTACGGCCTATCATAGGCTTTTTTTTCGGCCTAAGCCTGACCTTTTTAATAGTTTGGTCTGGCCTGGAAGCCTTTTTAAAAGCCTTTTTAAACGAATCATTTATTACTTCTTAAACAAATAAGGAACAACTACTAAGTGATTGACTAATTGAATGGTTACCGAATATAAAATAACTACCAAATATAGAACTGCTACCGAATATAGAACGACTACTGAATATAGAATGATTAGTAAGTGATTGTCTAATTGATAGAATTTAAAATAGAAAATAATATTATTAATATAATAATGAAAAATAATACTAATAAATAATAAATATATATAGGCCGGCCTGTTAGGCCTAACAGGCTTTTTTATAAGCCTGAGCCTGACCTATTTAAATAAATAGGCTTTAAAAACAGCCTGAACCTAGCCTTTTTATTAAATAGGTCAGGCCAGGCCAGGCCATAAGTAGGCCAGGCCATAGGCCCCTACGGACGGCCTAGCCTATTCCCATCCCTAGAAGCAATAGAGAAATAACATTCATTTTCATTAATTAATTAATTATTAAATACAAAACATATTTACGGAAGCCCAAAAAAAAAGTAGCCTGTACACCTGGTATTTTTCCTAACCACTGAATAAATCACATGCCATTAATTACATTTATATCAATGTATCTGAGATCTTTTTCCCATTTGCATTGAACAGTCTGATGGTTCAAACTTCAGAAGGCTCTCTCGATGAAGACGAGTCTGCCTTATAATTCCAAAGAAACTTCAGTTCACCTCTTATGCATCCCAATATCACAGCCACTCCTGTTGATTTAATTCGACAACATCTAAGCATCAGACAAGCTAAATGATGAGAATTAATGCATATATATAATCTAAAGCACAAAACTAGTTACCTAGTGTACATGGAACAAGATAGAGAAGTGCAGGTTGTCCATGACCGTTCATCATATATAGCCCAAAATATGTGAAGAAAAGGCCTTACACAATAAACCATCCTCTGTCAGAACTTTAAAGCATAGTAGCTTTTAAAAATAAAGTACAAGTTTAAATAAATGACCAATCAACATGGAAGATCCAGAATGCCATAAACTAGTATTTCTAGTAGCATTAGAAAAACCAGTTGAATCAATACTACTATTTAAACAAAATTGGAAACCAGTTGAATCAATATTATGATAGAGCTAAGAAGGAACGCAGGCCACCTATTACTAAAGTGTATGGGAGGCGCCAGCCTGGCACTAACTAAATGAAAATAACTAACTAGTGAATAATAGTTAGTTGGGAAGAGAATAAATAGGAGGGAAAGAGAGGAATTAGTTAGTTGTGGAAACAGAAAGTAGGTGTAACTGATTCTGGGAATCAGTTAGAGAACTGTTATTTTCTCTCCAGCTATCTGTTTTCTTTCTTCCTCTACAATTCTTTGTAATTCTTCTATTCAATCAATAATACAAGAGATTAGGGTTCATTGATCCTAATCTTGCATTCAGTTTCATTACATTAATTGTTCCTAATTGATACCGGTATTAACACTGGTATCAGAGCACCGATCCCGATGCCCTGAATTCCACGCTTGGAGCTGCTACGTATGAGGACGAGAAGCATGGCGAGATCCAGTGACGATTGGGAACAGGAACGTGAAGAGATGAAAACTCGACTTGAGTTTGCAGAAGCTCTGGCGAAGAAACATGAGGATCAAATCGCTGATTTGTTGATGAAATTTGGCTCCAATCGTGAACAGAGTAGTCAGTTTCAGGAAGGAACTGAAAGTAATGGAGGTCACAGTGAAGCGGTTCATCGGAGGGAGAAATGGCGGAAATTGGAAATTCCAATTTTTGCGGGAGAAGATGCTTTTGGATGGACACACAGATTGGAGCGATACTTTTTGTTAAAGGAGGTAACCGAGGAAGAAAAGATGCAAGCTACAGTCATGGCTCTAGAAGGAAAAGCGTTGAGTTGGTACCATTGGTGGGAGAAATGCAACTCTAACCCTAATTGGGAAGGTTTTAAGATTGCTGTGGTGCGTAGATTCCAACCTTCCATGGTTCAGAATCCTTTTGAGCAATTGTTATCCTTGAAACAAACAGGCACAGTAGATGAGTATGTTGAGAATTTTGAAAAATACGTAGGAGCAATGAGAACCATTGATCAAGAATTTGTGAGAGGAATATTCTTGAATGGACTCAAACAGGAGCTACAAGCTGAGGTAAAATTGTATGAGCTTAACTCCTTGTCAGAAATGATTCAAAAAGTTCTATTGATTGAACAAAAGAACAGGTTAGTCAATATGAAAAATGGGTATAGTTATGCTTCTAGAACGAACGGCAATTCACGTAACCTGCCCTATTCTAAAACTATAACCCTAGAATCAAAGTTGAGTTCAAATCAGAAAAGCAGTACCATGAGTGGGACTGGCCAGAGTCAAAGTGTGGAAAGTGTTAAAAACAGAGGAGGGGAGTTTAAGCAGTTAACCAGTGCTGAAGTCAGAGAGAAAAGAGAAAAAGGGTTATGATGTTTTAGATGTGATGAACCTTATAATAGAGAACATCGATGTAAAAACAGACAATTTAAGATGATCATTATGGAAGAAGAGGAGGAAGAAGGAGTGGAAGAAGTGGAGGAACCCCTGCAGTCTTTTAGATCTTTGCATCTATCATTGTGTTCCATGTCTGGATTCACTACTACTAGATCTTGGAAAGTGGAGGGATTGTTAGAAGGTGTAGCAATGGTCATCCTAATTGATTGTGGTGCTTCCCACAATTTCATAGCTACTGAGTTGGTGGAAAGGCTGCACTTAACAGTTATGGAAACCTCTCCTTACATGGTAGAAGTAGGAGATGGACATAAAGTAAGATGCAAGGGAAAGTGTGCACAGTTAAAATTTCAGATGCAGAACTTAGAAGCAATCCAAAATTTTTATTTGTTCACACTCAAGGGGGTTGACATGGTGTTAGGGTTGGATTGGCTAGCAGGGTTGGGAGAAATTAAAGCAGATTTTGGAAAACTGGAACTAACTCTGAAACAAGGAGAAAAGTTCATCAGAATAGCTGGAAATCCACCCTTAACTAAAATTGAACTCCCTTTTGGAGCACTGATGCAAGTTTTAAAAGAAGAAGGTGAGGGATTATTAATTCAATGTGAAAGAACCAAGACAGAATTAGATTCTCCAAAGACCCTACCAAAAAAATTTCTGAATTTACTAGACGAATTTGATGAGGTATGTTCAGACCCAAAGGAGCTGCCCCCATTTAGAAAGCATGATCATGCTATCCATCTCAAAGAGGGAGTTTCAATTCCTAATTTGAGGCCTTACAAGTACCCACATTATCAGAAGACAGAGATAGAAAGATTGGTAGCAGAGATGCTGGAATCTGGGGTAATTAGACACAGTATTAGTCCATATTCAAGTCCTATTATACTGGTGAAAAAGAAGGATGGAGGGTGGAGGTTTTGTGTAGATTATAGAGCCTTAAACAAAATAACGATACCTAACAAATTCCCTATTCCAATTATAGAGGAACTTTTGGATGAAATTGGTGGAGCCACTGTTTCACTAAATTGGACTTGAAATCGGGTTATCATCAAATCAGAATGAAGGAAACTGATATTGAAAAAACAGCTTTTAGAACTCATGAAGGTCATTATGAGTTTGTGGTGATGCCTTTTGGTTTGACTAATGCCCCTTCTACATTCCAAGCTCTAATGAATGAGGTTTTAAGACCTTTTTTGAGACAATTTGCATTGGTTTTCTTTGATGACATCTTGGTTTATAGTAGAGATGAGGCTGCACATGAAGATCATTTGCGGAAAGTGCTGGAAGCATTAAGAGGAAATTCCTTACTGGTCAACAAAAAAAAATGTAGTTTTGTTCAGCCAAGCCTAGAGTATTTGGGTCATGTTATCTCTGGGGCAGGAGTGGTAGCAGACCAGACAAAGGTAGAGGCTGTAAAATCTTGGCCTGTTCCTAAAGACTTGAAGAGTTTAAGAGGATTTTTGGGGCTGACAGGCTATTATAGGAGATTTGTACAGAATTATGGTAGAATCACCAAGCCCTTGACTGACTTATTGAAGAAGGACAATTTTGTGTGGAATGAGGAAGCCACTACAGCATTCCAAACTCTGAAACAGGCCATGGTTAGTCTACCCTTGTTAGCAGTACCTGATTTTTCTAAGACATTTATTGTTGAAACTGATGCATCTAGTAAAGGGCTAGGGGTTGTCTTGATGCAAGAAGGGAAACCTTTAGCTTTTTGGAGTAAAGGTCGTTCCCCCAGAGCTCAAGTTAAATCAGTTTATGAGAGAGAGTTGATGGCTTTGGTACAAGTTGTTCAGAAATGGAAACACTACCTCATGGGTAGACATTTTGTTATAAAGACTGACCAAAGGAGTTTGAAATTCCTTACAGATCAAAGGTTGTTTAGTGAGGAGCAATTCAAGTGGGCAGTAAAACTCATAGGGTTGGATTTTGAGATCCAATTTAAACCTGGCAAAGAGAATACAGTAGCAGACGCATTGTCAAGAAAAACCATGTATACTGCTATCTCTGTAATTGATTTGGCTGATGCTGAAGATTGGTTTCAAGAAATGGAAACTGATCCTAAATGGAAGAAGGTGATCCAGGACTTAGCTTGTGATCCTAATGCTCATCCTGGTTTTCAATTTCAAGCAGGCAGATTGTTATACAAAGGAAGACTGGTTTTGAAAAAGGGTTCTAACAAAATTCCTCTGATTTTAGCTGAATGCCATGAAAGTGTGACGGGAGGCCATTCGGGATTTTTCAGAACCTACAAGAGAGTTTCCAGTTTTTTTTACTGGGAAGGTATGAGAAGCTATGTAAAGCAGTATGTAGAGGCTTGTGATATCTGTCAAAGACAGAAATATTCCACATTAGCACCTGCAGGTTTGTTACAGCCATTACCAATACCCACACAGGTGTGGCAAGACATGGATTTTATTTCTGGTTTGCCTAAAACTAAGGGCAAGGATACTATATTTGTGGTAGTGGACAGACTCACAAAATATGCTCATTTTTATCCACTGGGGCATCCTTTCAATGCAAAGGATGTGGCGGCTTTGTTTGTCAAAGAAGTAGTTCGTTTACATGGATTTCCTACATCCATCGTTTCAGACAGGGATCAGATATTTTTGAGTCAATTCTGGCAGGAATTGTTCAGATTGGCTGGAACTACACTCAAGTACAACACTGCGTATCACCCTCAGACAGATGGCTAGACTGAAGTGGTCAATAGGAGTTTGGAAACTTATCTCAGGTGCTTTGCTGGACCTAAACCAAAAAGTTGGGTGGATTGGCTCTCTTGGGCAGAATTTTGGTTTAACACCACCTACAACATTTCAGCTGGAATGACCCCTTTCAAGGCTTTGTATGGAAGAGATCCCCCGACAATGATTAAAGGGTGTACTTTTACTTCTAAGATAGAAGCAGTTAACCAGCTGTTGATGTCACGGGATTTGATTTTACAAGAGTTACAACAGAATTTGTTGAAAGCTCAAGATGTTATGAAAACACAAGCCAACAAACATAGAAGACAAGTTGAATATGAAGTAGGGGATTGGGTATTTTTAAAACTTCAGCCTTATAAGCTGAAGTCTTTGGCTAATAGACCTATCGCGAAACTCTCTGCTAAATTCTATGGTCCTTATCAAATCCTTGAGAGGATTGGTCCAGTTGCATATCGCTTAGAACTTCCAGAATCTGCTAGAGTTCATCCAGTTTTCCATGTATCTTTGCTAAAGAAAGCTTTGAAGCAGGGTCACCAACAGCAGCCATTACCACCAATGCTTTCTGAGGAATTTGAATTACAAGTGGAGCCAACTGATATTTTGCAATATAGGGAGGATAAGGATGGGAATTTGGAGGTCTTGGTCCAGTGGGATCAGTTACCAGCATGTGATAATTCGTGGGAACTTGCTACACAATTGCAACACTCTTTTCCTCGGTTTCCCCTTGAGGACAAGGTCATTCTTTTGGGGGGGAGTATTGATAGAGCTAAGAAGGAACGCAGGCCACCTATTACTAAAGTGTATGGGAGGCGCCAGCCTGACACTAACTAAATGAAAATAACTAACTAGTGAATAATAGTTAGTTGGGAAGAGAATAAATAGGAGGGAAAGAGAGGAATTAGTTAGTTGTGGAAACAGAAAGTAGGTGTAACTGATTCTGGGAATCAGTTAGAGAACTGTTATTTTCTCTCCAGCTATCTGTTTTCTTTCTTCCTCTACAATTCTTTGTAATTCTTCTATTCAATCAATAATACAAGAGATTAGGGTTCATTGATCCTAATCCTGCATTCAGTTTCATTACGTTAATTGTTCCTAATTGATACCGGTATTAACATATTACTATTTCAAAAAAAAATTGGAGAAAGGAGAAATTTTTATTTATTAAGGTGTCACTAGTAACCATTTTACAACAATTCTCAAGGAAATTGGAACTCAATACCTTGAGGCTACAAGACTATGTTCTTACTACTAATTCAAACTCAACTCAAGCGGAGAAGAAACTTTTATGTAAACAACATACATAAGATGCCTATACTAAGTCATGAATAACGGGCTTATTGCACAAGCAAGCAATTGATAGCTCTAATCAACCAGTGTTTAATAAATGCCATTTTATCTCGGCGCTGAATGTACCCACGGTAAAAACAAAAGTAACTTAATAGGAATTATTTTCAGACACAAAAGTTCCAGTAATTTAAGCTTAAGAGGTTAACAGAAGCATAAAAAACGTCAAACACAAGGAATGTCTAATGTCTATAAAACACATGTTAAGGAAATACACAAAAGTATTTAATGAAAATAAGAGCACATATAATATTAATAACACAAAATCACTTGATATTTACTTTTCTGATTAATTGGCAGCATTATTAATTAACCAGTGTCCTTAAGATACTCATTAGAAGGACTTCTGAAAAAACATTAAACACTTTTAGTTTCAAGAAAATTTAAGTTCATCTAACTATATTACTTATTCCCTTGCTTATTTCGTCAGTGCTTTCTTATTTCATTTAATGAGAGGACACAGAAAAAGTAAAAAATAATAATCAATGCTTAGCAACTGCAAAATAACTTACCAATGCCATAGCCAATTACCAACCAAAGAAAATATCCACTAAAGACCCCCTTCTTATTATCTTTGTCGAATCTGAGACCATCAAAAGCCATAGCAAATGCATTAAAAACAAAAGGTCTAATATACAGTAATGAAAAAAGATAACATAAATATTTGAAAGTTCTTTTATGGCATGAAATCACTGTGCTTATGCATGAACCACAATCCAAAAACAAAATGCTAGCAGGTTCACAAATAATTTATTGGCTTTCTAACTTGATGTTAAATATACATGATCCATATCGATCCCATCCTAGAAAACTGAAGCACGAGAAAAAAAATCCCATTGAACAGTATCATTAGCATTATCCAAAATTTACATTGTTCAGAAGCTTGGAAATACAAAAAATGATTGTGAGATTTGTTCACACATGAGAAAGAGGGGGCAATGGGTTTTTATTAATTTCATAAAAAGATATTTGCCAAAGCTAGAACTAGTGCATCTATTTCATATGCTCTTACTTAACATAACTAAGTTGTAGTCTCCCAGCTCGCTAGAGACAAGGCAAAGAGAAGTCACAGAATGCTTAAACTTTGAAATCAAAAGGAAACGTATTTACCAAACAGGAAAAGGTTTGATGCATATCATTACAAATATGCATTGAATTTTACTCTATTTAAAGCTAGTAGAGTAGAGTTTCAAGTTTACACATCTTCCACTTATTTAAGTTGCTAACTCAATAAGGAATTCAGTACCTACGAGAAAAGGAAACAAGCAAACCAGGAAAGAGAATGTCTCCAAATCCAATCATATCATAGCCACCCCAAGGATCAGAAGGACGAGGAAATCTCAAAAGCATAGGAATTGCTTCACCACCAGCCTTGTCACCACGAGCAACCTAGAAAAGAAAACATATAACTATAGGAAACATTTTTCTTTGGTGTAACAAATAACTTATATTAGAGGGAAGAAACACAAGGAACATTTGGAAAGAAATATATAATTGAAATATTTATAGCAAGATGAACACAAATATCAAATAAAAAAATGAAAGGAGAGAAACAAGATGATTTAGAGTATTTGATTTGAGAATTTATATTAGAGATTCAAAATGCAATGAAACAATCCAAGTAAAAGAACTATACATATGAAAAATCAGACTTACTGTAATCATAACACTCTTGCGAAATATCACCGGAGATATGAATACCCAAAAGATGTCATATACAAATGCACAACAAAGGAGTACAGTTGCAACCTAGGATATCAAATGCATAAGAAAATGATCAGAAATGATATAACTAATATCATAGGAAAATGAGTAGGGAAACAAAATTATAAACACAAGGGTTCCAATCATTTACCTTAATATTAGGCAGGCGAGCCAATTGCAATACTGTAATCATTAAACAAATACCCTGTAAAGAATAAAGTCGTATTTCAAGTGAACTGTATCAAATAAAATAAAAAGAAATATACAACCCATCACCAGTGAATGATAACATCATTATCAAGACAACAAACCGCTTTTCAGTGCACTACTGCTAAAGGTTGCTATGGAATCAAACGACATAGCAATATTGCCAAAGTCACAAGGATTAACTTGGAAAAAAATACATGCATGCGTATTTTCTTGTACATACGCTGATATGTGGATTTGTATGTATATACATACGGTAGGTAAGAGGGTGCAATGCATGCAAAAAAATTTGAAGGAGATATGAACTTATCAACAAAGGTAGACCTACAACTAGAAACCAGTGCAACTTCTGCCTTTGTTTCTGAAACCAACTTCCTGGGTTTGTCTCAGTTCTCCAATTAGAGTCATTAAACGACTGATGAAAGAAAAGACACTGAATCTTATATAGTAAGCATTATGAAAAATACTTTCCAAAGTTTGCCTCTCTGTCTTACAGTTTTGATACAGAAACTGCAATGATGACAGAAATTGAGCTGGCACTAGAAACTGAAACTTACAAGAACATCTTGGCCAAACCACGAAAATGATTCCCGTCGAGTAGCAACCCATAATACCGCAAATGCCGCACAAAATAGTAACACTGCTAGTGAGAATACAGAAACTTCTCCGAACAGAGGTAAATTCACATTCTTCTGACCATAACTGGGCCGTTTTCTGCTCATATATTTGAAGATTGAATGAAAAACTAACAAACACATAATAAACTCAGAAAGAAAAGTAATTTTACTTTTTATGAGAAGAGAGAAGACATAGATTATACCTTAAAGCCAGGCTTACGATACAATTATGCATCCCCTGAAAATGAAAAAAACACTTCATGTAATGAAAAGAGGAGCTAAGCAATTAAGAAAAGCTAAAACCCAATTGAATTGAAAAGAATAATACCCTCCGATATATTTTTGATAGCAAAAATAAATTTTATTTCAGAGGAGAGGAAGAACAGAGCCAGGGGCAGACAAAGTATCCCCCAAAGATGAAAATGGATACAACAATAAACAGACTCAAGAGTGCAGCAAAGTTTCCCATTCTCTCTGTATGTGAAACAGTAGTTCACATGAAACTAGCACGAATAAATAAACAGGTTTATACGGTAGAAGTAATAATTATGCTAACAACACACTCTTTTCAATGCACAGTCTCTAATTGGTTGAAATTCAAATGGGTCCCACTAAATTCATGTGGGGCCTGCATGATTTAGTGGGATCTATTTGAGTTTCAATCAATTAGAATTAGAGAGTGTGTTAAAAATAATGTGCTAGAGAGTTGTGATGCTAGCAGTCCTTTAGAAGTAAATCTGGTGTCCATTTCCTGCTTGAAAGCCTGGTTGGTCTCCAAGAGCCATGCGCAAAGTTGTGGAAGAGAATAATCCAATACTTTTTCACTTCCTATTAAATCTTGAATGTCACTCACTACTGTCCTTCTCATTAATTAGAGATGAAAAATATTTCTGTAAGGTGATTTGCTGTTGTATATGAAGCCATTGTTTAGCTGTGTTGCTGAAGGAGATTTTAGGAGTTTATCTTGCTGGATTGAACATTAATATGAGGCACTTCCGACATAATTGTATTGAGCATATATATCCTTATTTCAGGAATTTAATTGGCTGGGGTAATGACATCCAATTTGAAAATCTGGGTTGTTATTTTGGTTGTGTATGTTGATGACAGTGATGGTGTGGGTATTTATTTGTGCTCTTAAAGCGCTTCGAACTCCAGGCACACCTTCTCAAATAGCCACACACACTATCGGTTATGAAATCCAACAAGACCAATACAGTATAATTCGAAATTTCAAATGGTATGTTTGATTGAATTAGAATTAGAATAATAATGCTAGTAACACACTATTTAACACACACTCTCTTTGATTGGTTGAAATACACATGGTCCCACCAAATTTATACGGGGCCCACATGTTTTGATGGGACCTATGTAAATTTTAGTCAATCAAATAGAGTGTGTTGCTAGCACTCCTCTTAGAATTATATGTTTTTAGTTTTTATCGTTATAGGGATTTGATCATAGGTAGAGTAGGGAACCAATACATTGAGCAAACCATGAAATACACAGACACATATTTGTACCTGTATATATATATATATATATATATATATATATATATATATATATATATATATATATATATATATATATATATATATATATATATATATATATATATATATATATATATATATATATCAATTAGTACAGTTAGGAATAAATCCACGAAAATAAGCTACCTTACCTCAATACCACCAATGCAGAAAAGTATAATCAGCACCCAGATAAACCAAGATGACATGAAGAAGAACAGTAGCACAAGAAAAGTAGAAGCCGTAATGACAAAGACGACAGCACCCTTTGCATCTATGTTAACAATTTCATTATCAGAATCATCTTTCACTAATTCAGCACTGGAAGATCCCTAGCAATAGAAAAGAAACATTTATAAATTAATTTGCCTGAAGGTGCATTGGAAAAAGAACTAAAATAACCATGTAATCATTAAACAAGATGAGAAAAAGGCATGCTTTGTTGAACCATACATGCTAAGGTCAGTCAGTGATTACAAATTCCCCGTTTAACTATTGTTAAAATATTAATTCAATGAAGATATAAGGTTGCATGGAAAAACCTTGGGAGACAATCCATTATAGTTGTCATCAAACTGATCAGAAGCAGTGATGTCTGACCATAATGAAGCGCATATAACTGTTCCAACTGACATCAACCACAAAACTCCAACGGAGTAGTCTATAATTGGACGAGTTGGAGCATATAGTAGAACTTCCACTGCAATGGTCAACTCAGAATTAACCATCTGTAAATCATGTGGTAATAAGCATCTAATAGAAATATATATTATTTTTCTTGATGAAACCAGTAATATTTTCCTTTTAACTTGTTTATTCAAATAATTTATGAGAAGAATGCATGGGTGCATGCATGTGTTTATATGGAAGAGAAAGCTCAGCCAAAAACATATTCCCGTCAAAATAACACCTTGTAGCCTACTAGTTTAGTATTTAGTGCTATTTACTTAATGTTTAGTTCATTGTAGAGTATATCAAACCGGGCAACATAAGAAGTCCAGGATATAATATAACACTTAGGTACAATGTACTCAACGGGGAAACTGCAACTGAAATTACTTGAATTGGCACATAGAGAATGGAGATTGAAAAAACATACTAAATTTTAACCTATCAAGCCTCTAGTAATAACCATTTCTCCATTACCTATATCGAAAGTACACATACAATAATAACGAACTTGACCATTCCCTTTTCCTATAGATAAGAACTTCCTTCTCATTCTTCACCACAAATGAATTTGAGACAGTCAAACAACATAGTCACTACAAGATACACGCCTCCACATAGTTACTTGAATTAACCATGTTCCCTCCTATAGCTCTTATCGTGGTTAAAGAATGAGACATTGGGACAGCCAGATGATAACATACATTGAGACAGTAATAGAAAAAAAAAGGTGCAAATATCTTTCTGAAACAGTATAGAGTTCCGAAGAGAAATTTTAGAAATTGAAATCCTGACCTCTCCTTCCAGACTTCAAAAAATTGACGAGAGAATCTGCAACAGACTCAGTCATTTCCACAACTGGAATTGAAATGTTTATCTTTTCAGTAGTATCAGCGGGGCAGTCCATCTGATAGAGCTCTGAGAGAAAATAAAGAAATAGAATTTGGAGAAATAGGATAATGTAAAACCAAAATAGGTAAAAGGAAGTAAAAATAAAAGTAAAAATGAATGAGAAGAAGTAAAATTGCAGGGAAGGTGTTTTGGAATTAGTGATGGCAATGAAACATGCAGGAAGGAATACATTTGATTTGAGTGAAAGGTGGGGAAGTTACGGTCATTAATCATCACGACAGCAGTAGCACCCCCTGACTGTGCGAATGCAGCTTTAGTTGTGTAGTCACAGTTACCACGAACACAAACAGCAGCTGATCCAGATAACTGAAATGCAATGTAAATGAATGAATGAATGAGAAAACATAATAAAGATGGAATTAATGAATGCATAAATGAGAAAAACCTTTGATGTTGAAACGGAACAGCAGTCATTGGGAGTAGCATAAAGGAGAGGAGCTTTGTGAGTTTGATCGGCATCCTCGGGCAAAAAAGAGCCAAACGTTGCGGTCATACCATTGAGCGTGTCACCTTCCTTGCCATCAACCCAGTTCTTCACCTTCACCTGTTGTAACCAATTAAATATTAATATATAAAAATGAAATGCAAAGGGAAATGGAAATGGAAATGGAAATGGAAATTAGTAGAGTATTACCAATTGCATGTCGTGATTGCAGGAGGCATTATTGTCATAGGCATCTGCTGCAACGAAGACGAATGAGAGAACGAGGACGGACGCCAAATAGGAAGAATAAGAAAACCACGGCATTATTGTTATTGTTATTACTATAAACAAATAGAGAGATTAAATTGATATTACTGAATTCTGTTTGTTGTGTTTTCCCTCCCTCCTTTCTCCTTTCTCCTTTCTCCCTTCTCCCAATGGAATGGAGATAGAGAGATGCCATTTGTTTTCTCGTATCGCATCGCATCAACGGGAAATTCGTGGCGCCAACAACAACCTCACATTCATTATTGGAGGATTCTATTCTTTTACTTCCATTTCTAATTCTAACACCAATTTCATTTCTCCTTGCCTCCCTCCTAATCCCAACCAACCGTTTCATTTCACCCCTTTAAGCTTTACCTTACAAAACATATTTTATATTTCAATTCCCACTACTCCACCATTTTACCAAGATTATACTGCAAACTCTTTATCATATTTACATCTAAATATATAACAAAATAATAAAAATTTAAAAAATAAATAAATGACTTAATTGTTAAATATAAATAAGATAAAAAAACCTAATACCTACTTTTACTTCCCTTACGAATAGTCGCACATTTTTTGTTGTTGTAGACATATAATTTTTTAGAATCTAATTTATATATATTTTTAATATAAATAATTTTTATATTATTATACAATTAGTCATTAGAAATATTTCGTTTTTGTCATAAGTATCTCAAAAACCATTATATAAATGATTGCAATGTTAGACTATTTTTATTTGGAGCACATTAAATATATGTTGATATCTTATGATGAGATTTATATATATATATATATATATATATATATATATATTTCTTTTTAAATTTTTTTTAATTATTCTAATTTGAAAATTATTTTTTCAAACTATTTTTTATCTTTAATAGGAGGTTCTTATTGGAGAAGCGACCATGTAAAGACTAATTTTTTGAAATTCAATAGAAGAACGACTTCTAATTACTTAGTTAGAAGTCATTTCTCAGGAAATTCAATAGGTGGTCCCTTCCCCACGAAACAACCTCCTATTAAAAAAAAAAAAAGACATTTGAGGAAATAATTTTCAAAGTAGGACAATTAAGAAATCTTTTTTTAAAAAAAGATATATATACAAATCTCTCTTACATTGAACTTTGAAACTCATATTTGATTGTGGGAGACTAGTTCCTATTGCTAAACCCAAAAGGCTCGCTGCTTTGAATTGATATTTGTTGAAAAAAAAGTATGTTATAGTGTGAATTTAATAAATTGTTGAAGTCCCACATTGGAAAAAAAAATTTATTGTAAATTTAAGTGGAAAGAAACTTGTTAAGTCTCACATTGGAAAGAAATAATTTTGAAATCCCACATTGGAAAACTCTAGTATTTTGAGTAGTTTCAAATCTATACATACTAAAGTCCCACATTGCTTAGAAAAGAAATGTGAGTTTACTTCCATCACTATATAATGAGCATCAAACTATTGTAAAAAACACAAAAAAGTTGGATTTTTTTCCAACTTTCTCTTTTTTTCTTCTTATATTCTGTTCGCCAAATTTTGAGCCACTTCTCCCCTTTCTTTCTGTCCCTTTCGGTTTAGAGCGGTTATTATACCGTAGCACCTTTCGGTTTTTAGAGCGGTTATTATGCCGTAGTCCCTTTCGGTTTTTTAGAGCCCTTCGATTTTTAGAGCGGCGGCTGTTATGTCGTAGTCCCTTCCACAATGATCTAGACTGTTTTATACTGAGGACTTCGTGGTTGATAAACCCAGTAATATCTTCGGTGACATAAATTGTGATTTTTAAATAGTTTTTAAAACTCAAATTCTAACAATATTTAATTGCAGTAATTTCAAACTCATATTCATTAGATTGTGGGAGACTAGTTCATATTGCTAAATCCAAAAACTAGTTCATATTGCTAAATCCAAAAGCCTCGTGGCTTTCAATTGGTGTTATCTAGTGGAGATTGTGGAATATTTGTTTGTTTGTAGGAAGAGATTGTGTAATACTGTTACTTTAATCTTTGCACACATTGTGTTTGCATTAGGGTTTAATGATAAAGTTTATTCCTCATTCAATATTAATGTAAACAATTTTATAAAGTTAAGTACATTACATTTGTCACGACTTGAAAATTGAACGTTGTGATCGGTGCATAAGTTAAGTATATCAACTAACTTAATAATTAAGTAAATAAATGATTTTAAATAACTATTTTAAAAAATATATAATTTTTTTCGAAATTTCAATTGTCATATATAACTTCAATATTTCCAAATTTATAAAATTCTTGTTTACACTTCTAACTCAATCATATCTTAAAGAGGATAATCGAAATATTTAATACATTTCTCAAAAAAATTTATGGACTCAAAATAATTGTAAATTACATCACGACTAAACATATTTTACAAAAGAACTCTTGATCAAAGAGATCTACCAAAATATGATTGAGACTTTAATCTACTAACAACTTATTATTCAACTGTCTGTGAATTTGAAAGAAAAAAAAATATTAAGAGTAAGTCACAGAGAATTAGTGAGAAGACAACAACTACCACCAACTAGAAGAGAAATACAAAAACACACGAAAAATTATTTGACAATCTTGTGGCAACTATGTCAAACAATACTACATAAAATATAGATAATTCTCAAATAAAGTATACACATAAAAAAATCATTAAACTTATGATTTAGCATTTCATATATAAGTATTTAAAATGCAGTTCATATATAAGTGAAATCAACATGAGCAATCTAAAAAATATCATGAAAAAATCAAACAAGTAAGAACATAAATTTTTTGGAACAAAGAGACAACTACATCTCATTGATAGTCATCTCCTCCTAAATATGATTTTTCTCTTAGAGGTGACTTCATCTAACGGGTAGCTCTCTCGTCTTAATCCCGCACACATCAATTAGTCATCTTACATCTTGTTGATATCTCTCTCCTCCCATGGATAACATTTCACTTAGGAGGATTATACAATTCACCCCTACACCTAAACTTGTCACCCCCTCAAGACATATAAAAATACAATTTTACCATTTTTTACCATTTATAATAAGTTTCAAAATTTATAGTTTCGGAAGTATCAAATTTTTAAAATATATTTCGAAAATTTGGAAAGTTTCGAAAGTTTCCAAATCATGAAAGTTTTCAAATATGAAAAGTATTGAAATTTTCCAAATCTAGAAAATTTCGAAATAAGGATTACATTTTAAAAATTTGAAAAGTTTCAAAGTTTCCAAATATTAAAAGTTTTGAAATTTTCCTATTTTGAAAATTTTAAATTGTTTAAAAATTTTGAAAATTTCTATTTCGAAAGTTTTGAAAATTATCATTTCGGAAATATTAGAAACTTTCTAATGTTTTGGAAAGATGAGTGAAAGAATGAGAAATTTAAAAAGTTGAAGATTTTATACATGACAAGATTGTATTTTCATATTGATTGAGGGGGTGACATATTTAGACGTGGGATGCACAGTAGAATCTTCTTCACATAAAGGCTACTACATCTAATAGGTAATTTTATCTCCTTAATAAAAACGATGTAACTAGGTGCATCTACCATCGTTAACAATTTTATAATTATAATAATGATTTTCAAAACATGTATTTAAAAATCATATCTCATTTTATCGCAACTCATAGATAACGTACTCAAGTGTATAACAATTCAATATTTAAATACTTTATAACTCATAAATAAATCAAACTACTAACATATTATATAACAAATACCATGAAAATAAATAAATAATGAAATCGATAAAAATTCAAAAATTGTGCTCTCCAATTTTTAAATAAACACTTTAACATATAAACAAGTAAAATAATAATTATAGTATAATAAAAAAAAAATATGACAATGATTGTCATCTACTCACAATTATTGAGAATCATTTAAGTTTGTTATCTAATAACTCTTGGACTAGCGTACATCTGTTAACAAATCTAAGTATAAAAAATATTCTCATAACTTTAGAAAAATTATTCTTACATTTTTATAGAGATTCATATTTCATACTAATATTAGAGTTGTGTATTTATTTTAAATAGTCTCAATAAACAACTTTTAATAAATGGATATCCTTCTCATTCCTCGTAATACAAACTCTAATAAAAAAATTATACCTAATAACTTAAAAAAATATAAGAAAACTTGCATAGAAAATAGATACCTATCACATACATGAATTTATGGTTTAAGGATACTAGTTTGTGACTATAAGCATAAGTGAGAAGAAGAATAGAAAAATAAAAGAAAAACCAAAAAAATATGAAAATGGAGGTAGGGGTATAAGTATAAGTGAGAAGAAGAATAGAAAAATAAAAGAAAAACAAAAAATATGAAAATGGGGGGTGGGGGTTGTGAGTCTGATAGAGAGAGAGGAAAGGAAATGGAGAGAGTTGGATAGAAATAGAGTGAAAATAGATAAGGTAATGTTTTATTAATTTATTTATTAATTATTAATATTAGTATTATTATTATTTTATTTTATTTTAATAAAACTTTTAAGTCATTTATAGATATAATTTAAGAGATAATTATAATAAAAGTTAAATATCTTTAATAATATAATTTTTATGATTCACAAATAATATAAAAATTTATTACATTAACACTACACATAAATTAAATTTTTAGTAATATGTTTTGTTTAAAAATAATGAATTTGCCACAAAAAAGTAAAACTTCAAAAAGTAAAATAAAATATAATGTCTCATTGTTTAAATAATTATCAACTATAACTTTTTATTGATGGACCAAATATTAAATATCATTTATATAATGTTGTTTTATTGAATATGTTTAT
>JBBPBT010000529.1:119892-147253 GCA_037974875.1 Cicer bijugum
AATTGTGCGAGCGGGACAATATTTTATTTAGCCAAAAGTGATAAAAATTTATAAAAAAACAAAACAATAATAACTAAATAATGTAAAGATATATACCGTCAATATAAACTCATTTTATATTATTAAAATGAAATAAAAAATTACTTTCTCCAATATTAACTATTCAATTAAAAATAAATAATTTATAATCAATAATTATTCTAATAAAATTTCAACTCGATTTCTTCTTCTTAAATTTTATTGGGTAAAGACTAATACTACTTAGTTTTTGTGTTGGTTGACTAAATCTATTTTATAACTGTGCTTTATAGTGACATAAAATTGAAAAATACTGTTTTTCTTTACGAAATTGAAAAATGCTATTACTGTTTTGTAATCCTAATTTACCCATTCAACCAACCATAAGAAAAGATAGTAAAGTGACACTTTTTTGTTTCGATGAAATAAAAAAAATGACACTTATAATTAATTAGTATCGATCCATAAATTAATAGAACGGGCAAATTGAGTGAAAGGTGGAAAAGAATAATAAGAATAATAATAATAATTTGGCAAAAAAGAATTATTGTTTTTTTGACCAGAGAACGAAGGAAATAAATCTCTTCTCTTCATCGTCTCCTTTCTCTTTTTATTTTTTATTTTTTATTTTTTTCTACAGACAACGTGCATAAAAGGAGGGGATTGTGAAAGTTAAGAAGAAGGAGTTTCGAATTGACTTGTTGACATTTTGACTTAATTCCATTTTCATGGCGCCCGCGATGAAGATCGTTTTCGCACTTCTCACTTTCGTCACTGTTGGAATGATTATAGGTATTTTCCATTGCCACTGTCATTGCCATTGCCATTGCGACGCCATCTCTTACAACTAGTTTGCATTGCATAATTACGACACCGTTTCCGTTCGATCACGCACCTGCTACCCTACTTCTTCACTTTACTATTTGCTCACTTTACTTTACATTACATTACATTACAACCTCGATCCTCCGAATCCCCTAATATCACCATGTTTACATCTCTCTCTCACCCTGTTTCGGGATATTCATAAACTGCGTTTGTTATGCACAATTTACACATCATTTCTCTCTTCGATTACCTAAAATTGCACCGCCTTGTTTTGATTGCATGACTACAATTATCACGTCAATTAACATATGTTACCACTATAATTAAATTGTGTAATGGATTTTTTTTTTCTACTTCGAGTTGCAGGTGCTCTCTCCCAATTGGCATTCATACGAAAATTGGAAGACTCATATGGTATCAACTTTTTTTTTTATTTTTCTTAGAATTGCAGCTTAATATTTATATTAGTTAAGGACTTATTTGTTTTTTTAATTTCAGAACAATTATCTGCTTTTAAAAAATATACATCTTGTTTGGGGAAAACCACAATAAAAGTTTAAGCTGTTAGATTAGGTGAAAGAAAGCATATTATGAGTGCTTTAATACCATATCATCATCTAACTTTAGGTGATTTTTTCTCTTACTTGTTTAACAAGGTGAAATCAAATTGTGTATTTGTGGTGGTTGTATATCTGATGTATATATTTGATTGTAATTCTTACGCTCTGTTAACCTAACTGGCCCATTTAGGTACTGATTCTCAACCATTTAGAAGATTGCGTGGATTGGAGCGAAGTGGTCACCTTCAGTTGCCCATGGGTCCGTATTGTTTTACTGTTGTGTAGAGTACAAGTGTTATTGCTTTTAAGAAACTTCACAAAATATATGTCTTTAGCTTTTATCCTATTTCATCCCTAGTATATTGCTTTCATCTATTTTAAAGTGTGATGCAGGTAGCTGCTAGAGTAAGTTACATGATTGCCAAAGTCGTGATCACAGGCAGGACATATGTAGTTCTATATGCTGTCCACCATCAATGATGTTTTGCCTAAAACAAATCAAATGTCATGCCATATCAATTTTCTTATTGCATCCATGACAAAACCTCAAACTTTCAATTTCTGTACCTTACTGATATTCTATTTGTCTTTTTAACCTTTTAATAATAAAAATTCTGTATGTTAGACCATCAATATTGTTTTAGATTGTCAATGTTAATTCTATTAACAGCATGCAGTTTCGATAACTTCCTTTTCAATTTTTTGAGTATTTCTAATGATTTTCAGGCATTCCGTATTGGAATAATGACAAGGAAGCAGAAATTTTACGCCTTGGATATGTATGTTTCCCCCTTTTATCTGCTAGATTTTTATATTTTTCTACTGTTTCCCCACTCTCTTAATCTCTTTGATAGAACAAATGACCTTCAAGTAAAATAAAATGAATAAAATACCATAGCCTACAAATTTAGTGTGCATAAGCATGAAAATATGAACACTTCATTGGGAAAAAAGTAAAATTAGTCACTTTGTCTTCACTGAACAATTAAATGTACATGGTCTATTTTCTGTGTATTCCAGCTTGCATTGGACTCATAAATTTAATCATTGTTTCTGTTGCTGATTTTTCAATTGGCTTGCTCTCTTTTCTCAATGAAAAATAGTTTCCTATTTTAAATCCTTCTCATGTTTAGGAGAAAATAGATGTTTTCCATGTTTTGAATTTTGATGATTATTCATCTTTGATCCTCAATCCTCAATGTAGATCAAACCTGAGGTGCTTAGCTGGTCTCCACGAATTATTTTACTGCATAACTTCCTGAGCTCGGAGGTATATGTCCTTTCTTCTAAGTGCTTTTTTCATTATTAAAATTATGTTTCTGGTGTTCACTTATTTATATAGAGTCAATATGTTGGGCTCAAATACTTGTTTTTTCTTTCTAATGAACTATCTTCTTCAGTAAAATAAGATGAGCATGATCCATGCTTTTTGGGGGGATCATATAAGATAATATGCATGTTGCGACATGAAAAATATTGCGTTCTTTAATTCTTAGACTGGGTTCATTAAAATCTCTTGTATATTTTCCCTGAGCTTTATTTTCCCTCTTTTCATTTTAATATACTTTTCAGGGTGCTGCAAATGATAGGTGATTGATTTGGGGTGCCAACATAGTTGGGATGCCAAATTTACCATATGATGCTTTTGCATTCTTTCTCTTTTTGGCTTAAAAAAAATTCTCTTGTATAGTTTAATATACTACACAAGTTATATGCTAACAAATCTGTTCTTTAGTTTTAGCTATGAATAGCTAGAAAAATGATTTCTTTCAGTTATAGCATTCTTGGGGAATTTAGAGTTATGGATGGGATTCATGATTTTTCCTATTAAAATTTGGGAATAGGGATCAAGGACACCACAACCTAATATTAGATAGCTTGTTGGCTTTTTCATCAACATAAAATCTATAATGTCTCTGCAGTTCAAGACAATCATTCTTATATGTTAGATAATTGTATTGCTGGCATCTTGTTATTAAGCCTGGAATGTTAGTCAGCAATAAAAAAATAAAAGGAAATATTTACTCTTAAAACGTAGGATTCCAGAACTACAATGTAAGCCCCTGTTATGATAAACTTTTATTATCACAAATAGACCTATTGATGTAGTCACAAAGATATTAAATCCAACAGTAACATCATTCTGTAATTATCATTACATTCTGTGCTTCTAAATTTTGGGATAACTCGAAATTACACATCTGGTTTTAAACCATTTTTGGAGAAATATGTTTGAAATGTGTGTGTGAGTATCTTATATATCCTAAAAATAAGATCCTACTGGCTACTGCAAAAAGCAAACCAACCTCCAAATTGTTTGTGTGTGTGTGTTATCTTGTAAATGAAATCCTACTAGCTACTGCACAATGCAAATCAACCTTCGGATTGTATCTCCCTCTTTTTGGTACATGCTCAAGATAATCCTCTATATGATTTTTTTGTTTGCATTTGCACATACTTTTTTCAGTTTATGGAGTGGTAGCAATTGGTATGAAGCATTCAGTGTTGTTATCTTTAACTTTTTCCGTTTAATTGCATTTTCTTTAAATTTTCGGGGCAAAGTACAGTACAATTAGGTAAAGACCCATCAGTGAAGACCCAAGAGTCAATTAAAATTTGAGTAACTCCCAATTAGGTCCTCCAAACATTATGGTGTCACCACATTAATCCTCTAAAAGTTGTTCTCATCAAACTCTAATCCCTTAGAGATTCAAGTGAAACCTTATTGGGTGTGTGTTTCAAGAAACAGGTTGATTAAGTGCTTATTGAATAATGCTTATCATATAGGCGGTTATGTATAAACTATTTGTATTGTTAACGAGAGATTGTGATTAAACAATTCTCATATAAGTTGTAAGTTGTTTTTTTAAGGTATCCATCCTGATAAGCTTATTGAAATTAGCTCAAAACAGTTTTCAGATATGTTGTAAGCTAATTACACAAGTTCTCCCAAACACTTACATAAGTGTTTATGTCATAATATAAGCTCAAGTAGGTTCTGAGTATGCTCTTCCCAAACACATCTTAGTTTTTACAAGAATTTTTCACTTAAATCTTCAAAGATAAAAAATTTCGCCAAATTAGTACCTTTGTATCACCACTTTAGTCCTTTGTATGAATGAATTTGTTCGCAGATGTGTATCTCTGAGAAACTAATTTGGAGAACTAATTTGCTTACAAAAATATTTGGACTAATGTAGTGACACCCTTACCTTTGGATGACTAAGATGAGGGTTTACTCAGATTCTAACATCTATTTGAGGGTGGAAAGTTCCTCAAGAGGTGTTAGGCTGCTGGCTGTGAAGTATGATGTTCTTGTTAGACACATATAAGACCCTCCTATCCACTACTGTAAGAAGATTACTTACTAATCTTGGGGAATTAACAATATTTAAAAAATGTTCAGCTTCCAACTGAAAAAGTTTTGCAGATGCGTATTGAAGTTATTATATCTTTACAGGAATGTGATTATCTTAGGGCAGTAGCCCTCCCTCGCCTGAAAGTTTCAACAGTGGTGGATGCAAAGACTGGAAAGGTACATAGTTTTATTTTCTTTATAAAATTCATTTTGAGTGTTCATAATCATCAATAGATGTTCTGTGTGGGTTTTAGTTTCATTTGCTAATATCTAACTCACCTAGGGAGTTCATAACTGTAACCCAAGTAACTTGAGACGAGATTCTACCATCTTCTATCCAAAGAAAGCCACCCAATTTTCCATATAATTATTGTATATTTAATCCTGGACTATCTTGTTTGAGTAGTAATTAATTGTCAAACTCATCTCTACAACATTGAGTTTACTTTCTCGTTGGCTCTTGTTGTGATCCCACATCGACTAGAAATATGGTCAAAGTAGTCCTTATAAGGCTTGATTGAGTTAGCCCAACCCAAATTCTAAGATGGTATGGAAGAATATCTTAGATTATTATTGGTCCAAGATATCTGTTATTCCCGCTGCAGTTGTTCATACTTCAGATGTGTAGTCCTGAATGTGAGGGGTTATGTTGAGATCCCCATTATTCCACATGTGTTTGTCCACACTCTAGATTTCCAATAATGAGCACGAGGGGTGTGATGCAATCCCAAGTCAACTACTGATAGGGCCAAAGTAGTTCGTATAACTATAAGGCTGAGCAATCTTCACCGCTTGATCTAGCTTTAGGGGTTGTGTTAAGCCTAAAGCCCAAATTCTAAGAGTTCTTTACCACTCAACATCTAGTCCTACACTACATCACAAATCTTAGAGTTGTGCGCTTAAATTTTCCTGGAATTTTGAGCGGTCCATTTATGTTGCAGATCACACCAGAAGCATTCTTCCACTCCATTCACTCTGCATGGGTCCTATGGTTAACAACGCCCTTTATCTCCATATGTGTATCATAGTTCTCCAATCTTCACCTAAGTTAGGATTTGTTTCTCTATTACCATGTACAAACACTTCAGGAATTTAACAAAACACCTTGTAGTGATTTAACAAAACACCCTGTTCTTTTAGATTAAGCGAAGCTTTTGTTAATTCCACAGCATGGCCAAATAAGCTCATACATATATTGTTGTGTCAATAACCTAGTGTGAAGTGATAATGTGTATGGCCATTTAAACGAAAGTGCTTTTTACTTTGAAACTATGAAAAGGGAAAATTTGAATGAGTTAAACTTGTCGAGAACTAAAGTTGTTTAAATTTACTTTCATCTGAAAAAGTTCTTTGACAAGTTCTTCTGTTATTGGACAGAAGTGTCAACATGTGCTTCAACTAAACTACAATTTTAATCTTGAGGTTATTTGAATAATTTTTAGCCAATCATGAAAAATAAAATACTAAAATTGCCTCTTCCAACATGGCCAAACAACTACTTTCAGATGCCGCTTTTGCTGCATAGACTAACAAAGAAAGGAAATTTATATCTTAACAAATGAGCATATGTAGTATTGTAGTACATGTGTGGTCACTAACATCTCTGGCCATGTATTTCTTCCCAAACCATGATGATATTTCTATTTTCCACAGGGAGTCAAGAGTGATGTCAGGACAAGCTCTGGTATGTTTTTGAATTATGAAGAGAAAAAATATCCTATGGTACATGTAAGTTATCCAGTTTACATTTATCTCTTGCTCATAGTTTTGTCATCAAATGAGTGTTAAACACCTAGGTTGACCCAGCTGCTTTGTCCATAAAGTTGGACAGTTTTTGTGGTCTGATACACACTAAGAACCCTTTTTGGGTGGTTACTAGTTTAGTTTTTGAAACATTGTGCTACACCTATGATCCTTTAGGTATCACACTTTTGTGTAATTGCGTCACAATCATGAAGAGGAGAATGTGATCCCTAAATTCAGTCAATCATAAATAAAAAAATGAAACACTAAAACTTTTGAATGAACCATATGACGTTCTTTATATAATTTATACTTCAAGAAGCACAAGAAAATCCAACAAAAACATAGGTCCAAACCCTGGACCAGTAAGTGTGAAAATTAATAAAATACCCTTAGGAGACTGAATCTCATAAATAAGTAATAATTTATTAAGGCTATGGTACCTTTAATAATAGTGATATAGTAGTAACCTTGTAGAACAATGCAATCAACCCCGAAATAAATAAAACAAAAATACCAAGAGGATGTGATATTTAAGTTTACGCTTTCTTGGTGCTAGTGTTCCCTGCATCAATTATTAATATTAAATTTGATTTCTGTACATGTATAATAGTGCTAACTTCTTTTGTATCGTTGTATAAATATTTAGTTCCCATGGAAACATTTGATTTATTTCTTTTACCCAATTTTACGTTTTATAAAAAAGCCACATTTTATTGGATAATATTAATTGTAAAGTCTGATAAAATATGTACCCTTTCTCAACTAGGCAATTGAAAAAAGAATTTCTGTCTATTCTCAAGTACCAATTGAAAATGGAGAGCTTATGCAAGTCCTGAGGTGAGGATATGATTTATTATTTTACTTATATCTATCTGAACATGATGGCTTTTGCTAGTGTCAACGCTAACATCTGCAGCAGCACAGGTATGAGAAGAATCAGTTTTACAGACCCCATCATGACTATTTTTCTGATACTGTAAGTTGTATTGCAAACCTGTCTTTGCTATTTTAATTATTTTAGATTTATAGTAAGCATGAGAATCACCTCTAGTGGCTTCAATAAATCATCTGCAACCCTTTGTGCCTTTCTTTTTCGAGACAGTTCAACTTGAAGCGTGGTGGGCAGCGAATAGCTACAATGCTTATGTATTTAGGTGACAATGTTGAGGGAGGAGAAACACATTTCCCACTGGTAAGCTTCTCATTTTCTGAACTATTGTGTTGGCATGTTTTGGTAGTTGCTGTAGACATTGCTGTGAAGCGTATGAATAGCCTTAATTTAAGTGGCAGGCTAATGGAAAGAAAATGTGTTTTATTTTGTTGACTAACAAGATACATGTTTCTTTTATTTTTCATTTATTTGTTTAGTTTGTAGAACTATCAAAATTGTGTTTTATCCCCAGAATCCGAATCTTATTCCACATTCCTTTTATTTATTTATGTTTCACTGCTGCACATATGTTACTCTTAGTTCTTGTGCCTTCCTGAATTACAATGTTTATAGATTTATTGACTATATTTGGCTTTACCTATAACCTGAGAAACACACACCATGTGTAAAATGCAGGTATCAGCTATCTACTATGTGGTGTGATAGTATTATCTAACATTCTCATTGGACATTTTGACTATACTCAAGGCTGTTATTGATAATATGTATGCAATGTGTTTCAGGCTGGTTCAGGTGAATGTAGCTGTGGTGGGAAATTAGAGAAAGGGATATGCGTGAAACCAGTTAAAGGAAACGCGGTGCTGTTCTGGAGTATGGTTAGTATAACTTTGCTTGTTCATCATCATTCATGGGGATTATAAAATAGGAGCAGCAATTTTCTTAAATGTTCTAGAGAACTTGTTATATGCTTTTAGTTCTTATATTAGCACACAAGTATAAGAAGCAAAAGTAATTAATATATATCTTGAGGCCATTTGGATAAATATTTAGCGAATCAATACTTTTATTTTGACAGAAAATGCCAATATTCAGAGTATTGGATTACAGTTATTTTCTATGCCCGTGTGTTTTTCATACTAACTTTTTATGTCTTGCCAAATAAGGCAATAGACAATCATTATTTTTTTAAATATTTCTGCTTGGTTTTCTCAGGGACTGGATGGACAGTCAGATCCGGATAGTGTGCATGCAGGATGCCCAGTAACCGCTGGGGAGAAGTGGTCTGCTACAAAGTGGATGAGGCAAACAACTCACGTATGATTTAGCTGCTTTGTGTGACTAGAAAGAAAAAATGACCTAGAAATAGTGGTCATACTTAGTTATTATTGGTAGTATAAATATTCAAAAGCGGTGAGTTTGGATCAATAAACTACAGGATAAACTGATATATTATTAGATACACAATGAATGTTTGATCTATATCATTTGGGTGTCTGTTAAAGATATAATTAAGTTTCTGATAAATCTCTACACTGTAGACATTTTGTCTTGATTGTAATTTAGTCTCAGATGGAAGGCACCATTAAGATTTCAGCTCCATTTCTGGTTAAAATATAATCTTCTATTCCAGGCGGGTATATTTTCTTATACATGTATATTTTGTTTGAGTTACTGAAATGCTAAATCGGATTCTATTATAAAATACTAAATTGGAGTTAAATTCAAAAGCCCGATCCCCATCAACTAGCCAGTGGCCACTTTATTATGTACTTTGTTTTGTTACATACTCAACGTGAAAACTCCATTTGAGACCAAAGTGAAATTTTTTTCTACTGATCAAGTATACGCCCTAGGCCACTTTGATTCTTTTGCCTAAAGTTCCATTACAAAAGGAAAAAAGAACAAAAACCAGACCAAAGAAATATATAACGACAACAATAATGCAGGGTTCAATATGTTATTAGGCTATAATTCATGTTAAAAGTTTTATAACTTCATTGAAGTAATATTGTGATATTGTCTCTAAAGTAAATATGGTCTGTTTAAAGCCAATAAAAAATAATGACACACTCACTGTTTTAGGCAATACACTTCCACTTTATGGACAAAGGCAATAGTGATGGTCATTTAAAGATAATGGAAACATAATAACAGATGTTGTAATACAAGCCACGAGACAAGTATGATTAATGACTAATAACACATTATTTATCAGCAACTGGAAGTCTTTTTTTTTCCTTTTAGACGGACTGCTGACTGGTATGGACCATAGAGACAGATGCGCAGATCACCCTGGATCATTGGTTGATAAAAATAATTCTTGAACAGGTCCCAGAATTCATCTCTGCCAGATCAATAGGGTTAGTTTAATGTAAATGGTGGTAATTTCAATATAATCCAAAAGTTCTAAGTTTGTGAGAAATAAGTTTTAGTGAATTGAGAACAGAAGATTTTAAAATAGATAGGGAGGAAGAGAGAAACACACCTGACTTGTGGAAGGGTAAACAAGGAATAGCCCTTCACATCAGGATGCATGTCAAGCACAAGTACTTTTAACCTTGAAAGGCCTAAAGCCTCCATGTCAATGAGCTTCATTATCCTGCATTGGATGGTGAGTAATGTAAAAGTTATATAACAATAACTATACAAAATATAAACTTGACTACAAATCTATCTAACAATGTCAATGATTGGTAGATTATACAATCACCAAAGAAAGGAAAACAGAATTATTTGATTTGATAGTTGGGGGGAAAATAACAAGATTTTCTTTAATGAAATTATGTAATATGACAGACCTGCTTGGTGTGCCGCTAGCAATGTTAACTCGGTTTTTCAACAAGGAAGTCTGCAGGGAACATAAATCAAAATCAATACTTGGTCCCAAGCAACAATATTAACTAATAATTCAGGGCAGACCCAACACATCATGAGCCTAAAACAAAATTATTAGAAGTCTTTTCAAAACTTAATAAATAAATTATTAATATTTTATTTAATAACTATAGAAATTTTATTTAACAGACTTAATGGCATTTTCAAATTTATTTTAGCTTTATTATTTTCAAAAAATAAAATAAGACATTTTAACATTTCTGATGCATATATATTCAAGATGAAGTGAAGTTGGATAGAGTAAATATTGACCTGTTCTTGGAGTTTGATGTGCTTAGAGAATAACTTGACAGCGCTACACTGTTTTGTGAAGGAACGAAAGCCCTTTAAAAGATGTATGGATCTTAAAGCAGAGGAAGAGATAATAACAACTGAGGGGCTACCAGCAGGGATTTTGCCTTGTAAGAGGTCTCCTTCACAAAGCACCTCTTTCCATGATTTCCCAAATGCCGCTTTGATATCATCACCCAACATTTTGACATCGTTATCTGTGTCTGTGTCTTGAGAATGAGATAGCTCTAATATGGATTTATCGTTCAAGGACTGTAACTCAATGGAAGAAAGTTGAAAGTGGTTGGCCTCCTGAAATTGATCAATGAAAAAACGTAATTGTTCACCAGCTCCCTCCTTCAATGATGATGATGATGATGATGGCGTCTTCTTTTTCTTTTCACTTCTATCGTCATTATTTCCAGTAGCATTTCGTTTTCGCTTTGCTTTCTCAATCGCCATTCTTCTTCTCTTTGCCTCAGTCGGCCGTTGATGCGTTGCCCTAACATTTTATTAAACTTTGGGTTGGGCCTTCAGCCAAGTCCGTTCCAATACGCTTTTTTTTAGATATTGTTTACATTAAAACAAATATTAAATAAGAATATTTTATTAATTTCATATTATATATATATATATATATGAATGATATTTTGGATTTATATGTATTAAGAATATTTAATTAATTTCATTTATTATACTAAAAGTAATATATATATATATAATATTGTTGAAGTGCTTACCAATATATCACATAATCAAATGATTTTGAAAAATTTATAACACTTGAATAATTATAATTGTGTGTGATTGATTTTTTTTTAATCAATTCATATTTATTTTAAAAATCAATATATGAAATTATTTATAGTTAAACAATCAATTTTAAGTTAAGCGATTGATTTTAAAAAATTCAATTTAAAATTGATTTTTTTTTTCATAATCGATTAAAATTTAATTACGTTTTAATATTTATTTTTAAAAATCATTTTTTATAATTTAAAATTTGATTATTTAAAAAAAAATCAATTATTTTTATAAAATGAAAGTTCAGTAAAAAACATAGTCATACAATTGTTTTCTCTTGTGATTAAAATTCAACATGTCAATTGTTTATAATGACTTTGTAATTAAAATTAATTTATTATTAATTTAATTAAGACAACCAATTATGATTCATACTAATTCAATAAATTATTTATTATTAAAAATCGTATAAAATATAAACACTTTAAAATTTATTCGATCAAATTTAACAATTAATACACTATAATAAAACTATAAAAAATACAAACATTTGAAAGTTTTCTTCTGACACCGAAATGGACACCACACCACCACCAAGATTTAATAAATTTAAAATATTTAATAGATTTAATATATTAATTTATATCTTGAACATTTAAAATTAAATTTGAACAATATTTAAATCTCAATATCATTTTTAACTTAACATATTATTGTAATATTTTGAGAAAATTCATCATTTAAAGATCAACAATTTAAGAAATTATATTTAAAATATTAAGTCTATCATATTTAAGTTTTCTTCAATAAATATTAAATATCTTAATTTATTAACTAATTATCATACATCGTTGGTCATTAATAAATATTTATTTAAACGAAATTCGTAATAAATTATCGGAAAACAAAACATTTTCGGTGGAAGGTCGGTGGGGCAATGGCAAAATCATAATTATTTTGGAGTTTTGGAATTTAGGATTTTTGAGAGTTGAAATATATAAAAATCAAATTCAAATATAAAAACATAAGTGAATATCCAACCGATTGATAAATAAACTGAATCGTAACGATATTATTTTAACTAAATATTTAAAACAAATTTGAATTCGATTTTGAATTTGGATCTCTTATCCGAATTTTTAACATAATCCTAAATACCTAGAAGATATTTGGTCGAAATTTAGAAAAACTATTATATTATATATAATATTTATAACAACTAGTTATGTTATAGTATCCATTGAATGTATATTTTTATCAAAAATGATACAGTACATTTGTATACATATTATTTTTTTATCTCTGGTATCATATCACATTATTAACTCAATTTCTTTATCTCTTAAATTGTAATTGGGGGATAATTTTTGTTAGTATGAGTATTTACATATATTCCCATGGAAATATCGAATTGGCGGCTGTATGAATGAATTCATGCACCTATAAGTATAAAGTGGCACGTGACAGTAACAAGTTGGGTTAAAGTATTAATATTAGTTGGACAAGTGGGAAAGGCAGCGCATCTAATATATATCTCCTCATCCTTGTTTTGTACTATTTGCAAAACCACAAACAACCCAACTAACAACAAGTTGCTTCTTTATTTAATCAAATCAACTCATCATTCATCCCACTTCCCACTTACATTACATCCATATTCAAACATGTATCGTCCTCCTTCCTCTTCGGCTTCTTCCTCCTCTTCTTCCTCTCAACAACAGACATCTTCCCTCACCAGATACGGTTCTGCACCTGGCTCTCTTCTCACCACCACGGTTGATGCCGTCATAGCATCAGGAGGATCGCGCCTTTTCCCCCCGGGAACGGGACATTATTTCTCCGGTGACTCCACTCAGCAGAGGTCATCTTCTTCTTCATACGACGCCTTTGATGGATCGGCGTTGCTCCGTCAGAAAAGCTCCCCCGCAGGTTTCCTCAACCATCTCGCCGCTCACAATCATAATTGTACGTATATAGAATTTCTAATTTCTAATTTAGGGTAGGGTGTTGAAGTCAACTTAAAAGTCAACAATATAGATTAGATCTGATATAGTATTTAATTTTTTATGACGAGGATGCAGCGGGGTTCACAATCACAAGGGGAGATGGAGGACAAGGGCAAGAATGTCTTTCTCGCATATCTGAAAATGGTCCACCTTCTTCCTATGCCGCTACAGCAGGAAATAATGGAGGATTGCATCATAGTACCTGGGGGGCTGATAATTCAAATAATAATTCAAATTCGATAGTATTTTCTTCAAATAATAAGCGTTCTAGAAATGACAACAACAACGACGACGACGAAGATCCCGACCTTCTTCTACATTGCCTCAATGCCCTCGAAACTCAGGTCAGTCAGTATCCACTAATCACAACACATTCTTCATTTTAATTAATTAATTATTTAATAATTCAATTTCAATCATTTCAGTATAGTCTGCCACAAACATCTCTTGAAATGGCAAGTGTTGACAAGCTATTGCATATTCCACAAGATTCCGTCCCTTGTAAAATTCGTGCCAAGCGTGGCTGTGCCACTCATCCCCGTAGTATTGCTGAACGGGTAAATCAAAATCCGTTTTCTTCTTTCCTTCTAATTCTAAATATCTCTCATTCATCAGGATCGTAATCCATTTTCATGTATATATATATATATGCAGGAGAGAAGAACTAGAATAAGTGGCAAGTTGAAGAAATTACAGGACCTTGTACCTAATATGGATAAGGTATTATTAATTCATTGCTTCCTTCCTCATGCTAGTGACACTAGAATAAAGATAAAGTATTCAACATCATTTGTTAGTGACACTAAAAGTGATACAAAAATAAATAATTTTAGTGGAACGCCCATTCATACTTATTCGCCATTACGAATATAATGAACTCAACTTTAATAAATATTTATTTCTCATTGAAGGAGGTGTATATGTTTCAAAATAAGAGAAAACAGAACTGCACTTCAATTTTCTATTAGAGACTCAAGTATAATTTACTCTTTATTTTAGATTCTAATTAAAAACCGAATCTGAGTTGCTATAAGTCCTTGTTTTTTTTTTTTGGTAACATGTGAAAAAGGAAAAAAGATAAACAAGACAAAGAACTACTATCTAGACTACTAAGTTCTTAAAAAGGAGACACCCATAGCATCAGTCATAAGAGCTAAAGATTAACTAGAATGTGGCTCATAAACCGCAGTCAACAAATCCATGCCATTAGCTCTCATTTTCACAAAGATATTCGCACAAATATTTCCTTAACAAAGAACTTAGCTATTGGTCCTTGTTTGAATTACTAAACCTTGAACCTAAGTTTGCACCTTGCAAGTAAATAAGGTGTAAGATGAAACTTAGAAAAGCCAAGCTCCAAGCTCTCATGACATTCTGTAATGAAATTTAAATTTTTTGGTGTATGCAATCTTCTTATAGTTTGAAGCATTATTTGGAACTAGAATTTAGCTGTTGCTTCCGCTTTCGCTTCCTTGTGATGATACGACTCTTATTCTAACTTCTTCCATTATCTTAGTTTTTACTACTTTTCTATTTTTCTTAGATCAGTTACAAAATAACTGATTCTGTTAGTTTTAGTTAGTTAATAACGTTTCCGTTATTTTTTGTTTTTTTTCTCTCTTAGGATTAGTTATCATCATCATCCTTGTGTTTATACAATAGCTTATTTAACTATAATCAATGATGACTTTGTCTTTTATTCTTTAATATGGTATCAGAGTCTAGTTATTTTTTATTGTAAGATTTATGTGCAAGAATGCCAAATTTGCCTATAGCAGGAGTCAAGATTAAATTGAAGTTAGACAAGTTATACAATATGTATGAGAGTATCTTCAGTTGAATTGGCTACCATAATATTACAAAATATGTGCATCAAATCAGTTTGTAAAGTACATATTATAGGTGGCTTAATGTTGTTTCAAAATGTCATTAATTGTAGCAAACAAGTTATTCAGACATGCTGGATTTGGCCGTTCAACATATTAAAGGTCTTCAAACTCAAGTTCAGGTGTGTAAAAGTACCTTGGCATGTTCTGTGTATAATATTATATTTTATATACATGCTCACCCCCGAATTAAAAAGTGCTTCATATGACTACGGTATTTTTGAAAATTATTGATTTCCTTGATAGGCTGGTATATAACTGTTAAAATTAAAATATAATGTGTATGCATTAGTTTATGAGTGCTGTTGATCTTGACTACATACATCATATTTTCGCCCTCTTACAGAAGCTTCATGGAGAACTTGAAAACTGCAGTTGTGGATGCAAACCAAGCACATAATCTTAATTTGTTTTACGAGATTAATTCTATTGCAATGTGCATAGAATAGAAGTCAAGGTTTTGATGGCAATGCATGGAAACTGATTTTTGTACCTTCCTATTTTAAACGAATAATAAAGGAAATTGTACAGTGTATGTTGTAATCTATCTGTGGTAGACTATGGCTATGTAGCCTACGAAAATATCTTCCTTTTCACAAATTCATAGTTGTGTTTCAAAGTAGAGGTTTATTTTCTGTTGAGATTGATCTGTTAATTTCTTGTATGGCTAGGTCCAGAGCAATCTTCGGATAGAATTGAAGTGAGAATGGGACGAATTAGAGTCTTAGAAATTTGACCAAAAAAAGAAAATCAGACTTAGAATTAAACAAGCAACCCTGTCAAGTTTTATTTTATATTATTATTTGTCTTTACTATTTTTTTATTTAAAAATTGGTATCAATCGTATTATTGTCTCACTCAATGGTATGAGAAGATGTGTATTATTTTTCATTTGATAGATATTGTGAGTTGTGGTTGGGATTTTGAATAATTTTTAAATATTAGTTTATAATATATCACCTATTAAGATAGTTGACCATGAAATAATGTATAATGTCTAATTTTTTGTCTTTTAAGGTTGAATTTTTCTGTTCACTCAAAATATAAATGATAACCCCACGATTACATCAAAACACAATTGTTTCAAAGCTTTTCACATTCACAAAAGCGTTTAATTTATTTTTGTGTTATGCTTGTTTTTTATTTACTTAGATCATCTACATAGTTTTTCTAAATAAAATTAATATAAAATAAGTTTTTATTGTAAATAAGTATTTTTTGAATGACTTTTTGGCTGACTGACAAGTTTATACAATAATAATAATAATGAATGAAGATGAGAGGAAGAGGAAGAGGATAGAATGAGAAGATGGATGATATAATTTGGAAATTTAAGTTCAATTTTTTTTCGAAAAAGGAAAGTTAAGTTCAATTAATGTCAGCTTGATAGTTAGGGCAGGTGAATAACCAGAGTATTTTTTAATTTTGGCGATTTAATTGCAGGTTCGAGTGAGAGGAGAGCGATTTCCCGTGTCGAAAATATTATTTAGAGTTTGAGGAAAGAATAGCAAAGCAATAATCGGAACGGAATGGGGATGGGTGTTAGAAACCTGAGACGTGTGGGAATAGTTTTGTGGGTTTGCAATTGTTTAGTTTTCCTCTTTGGCGCCCTTCTCATTACCCATAGTTATCACCTCTGCGATCTCCATTCTTTGCTCCCTTTCCTCTCTGTTTCTATTGCCTCCTTTCTCCGAATTGTTGCCATGCTTCAAACTGCTTTCGCCCAACATTCTGCTGCCACCATCATTCTCAACGACTCTTCCGACGATCACGACGACCTTCTTCTACGCTTCCAAAGACGGGTCTGTAGCTCCCCTCCCTAATTCCTTTCTATTTCCTCATTTCAATTTCTTCATTTCAATCCTAATCATAACAACACAGGCTAGGTATATGAAATGGCTTTGGTGGAGTCGATGTACAATGGTCCTCACACTCATTCAATTTGTCTCCGCTACTTACCTTCTCCTCAGCTCGGCCTACTTTTTCTCCAAACATAACCCCCTTACTCATTATTGTCTTTTAGGTTGGTGAGTTCCTCCATTCCCCTCTCTCTCTCTCTCTCTCTCTCTCTTTTCCACTCCAATATTATTATTAATTACATTTCTCACCTCACTTTCATCATCCATCCTGCCAATGCAGAATTGGGATGGAACCCTGACTGGTGGAACCACAAGTTACTCTCTCTCTTCTTCATCCTTACCTGTTTCGTTGCTGTAGCCCAGTGCTTTACAGGATCTGATGTTCTTAAATGGAGATCTTTTTATCAAACTCATGACAATGCTTGGAAATCCCATTATAGGGAGGTTTTTGATAATGGCTTACGCGAGACCTTGTGCTGTCTCGGCAGGGTCAAATACTTGACTGCAATAGAAGAACAAGATGATGTCTATTCTGTTGCTCGATTATTAGGCGACCTTGTTGCCTATCGTGCTTCTGGAACTGGCCATATGGAACTCTTGGCAGGTTTGTCCATACTTTTTTTATCTGCAGTTATCATATGTTCCTCACTCACCTCTTTTCCACTTTATTTCAATATAAGCCCTTCAAAGTACATGATCAATAAACTTAAACTTATTTCAAATACATTTACATACACACAAAGTATTGTGAAGAAAATGACAAATTGTTCACATCATTCTTGCGGTTTGTGTTGGGTAGCTATGTCAAATAGGGTGGGTAGGTATAATATCTTTCTTTAAACAAATCAGCAAAATCACATTAATTTCTAAAAGCTAATATATCAGCGTCCTTCCATTATGTGCTTCTGTTCTTCTGTGCTTGGAATCAGGAGCACATGTGGCTCAGTTTATTGAGTCGAAGGATTTAGCTATTGCAGGATTTGTAGTATTATGCAAAGAAGGTTGTTAATTCGCCCTCCGTGTTTGCTCACCCACCCTCAAATTTACTACCCATGAGAACCTCAAGAGCATGAAGATGGTCTATATTTTAATAAATTAGAATTAATTAATTTATTTTTAAAAAAACCATCATTGAGTGATATGCACAGTGACACATTTCTTGATTGTAAACACATAGTGAGTGATGAGAGCCTTATTTTTATTTTCTTTGTTTGTTTTTGTCATTTACTTCATTATTGTGGTACTTGTTGCTTGTTGTTGTTGAAATCATGAATAGAAGTGAATCAAACCCCCTTTTCTCCTAGAACCGTTTATCTTATGAATCCCTTTACAAAAATATTGAATACTCAAATGAATACCTTGAGAGAAGAGTTTATGAATCAAAGAGATAAGAGATCTTATCATGAAAGATCTTCTCAAAATGAATATGGGTCTGAATCAAATAGATTTCATGAGGAGATTAGACAATGTAAAGATTATAACGAGGAGGAAATTAAGTATGAAAGAAGAAATAGAGAAAAAGAAAGAAGATATAGAGATTATGGTGAGGAGAAAATGATGTATGAAAGGAGATATGAAGTATGCAAAAGAGAAAAGAATATATTAGAGATGTATCTATGATATGAAAAGTATATTAGAAATTTTGTATTGGATCTAGAGTATGTGAAATATTTTTATGAAAATGAAAATGGATACGCAAAAGCGGCCAGAAAAGTAGAGAAGTTAGCCTTGAGAAAGAAAGAGAGAATCAAAGAAAAGAAAGTGAAAGAGGAAAAAGATAAGTTAGTCTCAAGAGAGAAAGAGGCAGATGAAAAACATTTGAGAGACAAAGAGCAAAAAAATTGACTATAACTATTTGTCTAACTTTGATAATTCTGTTGCGCAAGTGTTTGAAGAAGTGTATCTTAAGGAGGAATGTCATCAATATATTGACTTTGAAAACGAATTGACTTTGAAAGCGAAGAGAAAAATGATGGTAAAATTGAAAGTATCTTTAAACTAGAGACTGAGGTGAATATAACAATATTTGTGCTTGAAGGTGATTGGTCAAATGATGCTTGCAAGGAAATTATTGAGTCACCATTTGTTTTGCGATAAAGAGAATGTCCATGAGATTTAATTTGCTTTGAAGCCTTTGCAAATATAAAGTAACTTATTGTTTGCCACCAATTTCAATCCAAAGAAGGTAAATTTGGTCATGAATATCAATTTCAATATGTATAACTTTGTTCCATCTTTATAATTTCTTACCTTGACCATAAATGTGATAAGATGTTAATTGTTCAAGATGGAAATGTGTTTCACCGACCTATCACATTTATTGACTTTTCCAAATTTCCATATGACCCTGGTGGATTTGATGAACATGTGGTTTATTTGAATTATTTCTTCATGTATGATATAATATAGTTTAAACATGGTTGAATTTCTTCAAGAAAGAGAGAATGATAAGGACCTTAAGAGCATAAAGATGATCCAAATTAATTTTTTTTTCTTTTAATTCGATTTCAAATTTGTCAGGTTACAAATACATATTTATAGTAAGACTATCTCTAAACCTAAATAGACCATAAATGATACTATTTTCTATGTCCATATTGAGCTTACATCGTATTTTCTAAAATAAACTAAATATAATGAAGCAAAGTATCTTCACTTACACATGACATCAACTAAATCTAAATTAAAACTATTATAATTCCAAATTAAAACAAACTCAGAATTATTACAAATCAAATTAACATAAATTAAGTTCATTCTAAAAAGTCGAATAAATGAGCAAATGTGGGGGCTGAATGAGCAATCACCTTGTCCGAAAAGGTGTGTTTGAGTTAACGGGACTTTTTTTTCTTCAAAATCCATGACATTGCATTTTAATATAAAAGTTATGCTGATCACACCAATTTTTCATCGAGAGAGTGTTGTGTGAATCAATTTAACTTCATCACGTTATAACCTTGAAGTTTTTGATGTCCAGCTTTAGCTTTACTCCAAAACAATGGAAAATCTCCAGAATCCTTTGAAGGATCCACTGAAGCACCAGAGATGCATATTAGGGAGGCTGCAGCTCTTCATAAATTTGCTGAAGCTGCATACACTGTAATGCTATTAAAAGCTTAATTACATGTTCATGTTTTATTTTTACCAACTCGCTTTTAACATTTATATTACATTCAATGATGAAGGGTCCGTTGCTTGATGTTGGGCGAAATCCTTTCATGTTTCCTTGTTCATGGCTCTATAGGCAAGGAATTTTGTCTCCTTGGACACGCAACAGGTGGTGATTTGTTGGATATTCAACTTTACGATGTATATAACTGAATCCGTAGTAGCTCAGAATCTTCTGTTCAAATTTCATGTTATTATTGTTGATGCTTGTTCTTCGTAACATTGAAATGGTCTCTGAACTCCGAAAAATGTATTACTTATCAAAATATATAATGCGGTTGGAGAGATCTTCTGTATTTGTGTGCAAGAAATGGTCTCTAAAATCTGAAAAATATATTACTATCAAAATATGCAACGCACTTGGAGGGATCATCTATATTGGTGTGCAAGTGTTTCTCTACTTTGATTGTTCCTCCATTCATCATTTTCCATTCAGTTTCCTTAGAAAGATACTTTTCCCTATCTCTAGCTTTTTTCTTTTCTTTGTTGATATGTCTTTCATCAAAATAAACAAAACTTATCATATCAAAGTAGTTTAGTAAATCAATACACAATGTTACATTTCTATATATATACTATACACGCTCAGATTAATGTCAGTGAGCTCTTAAGTTTTAAATCTGTAGATGACATCTGAATAGTTGTGTCCAGATTTAGGCCATATGTATCTTGGCACTTAGGCATACTGATATATTATATCTTCGGGTTCCTACACTCTTTCGGCCTCTCTATCTCTACTTTTGCGTTATTAAATTTACATCCTTCCTGCTGTCTTTTTTCAACATGCATGAATTTAAAAAATTTCATTTTCAACATGTTTATGCACCTATTTTAATTTCATAGACGGCCTGTTTTGGATGGTGATAACTGGTGGCGAGGCCATGCTGCAGCCTTTCTAAAGTATGCCAATTTGCCTCCGGAAGCACTCAGACATGGGAGAGTAAACCAGGTTAGAGAATTTAATTGTCCAAATGTGCTTTATATGAGGTGCTATGGGTCATAGGACTAAGGCTTGCCATACAAAATACAGAAGAGTGAAATTCAGTTGGAAAGTCTTCTATGTTTTGTGAAGATGAAAAGGGACATGAACGTCATAGTAAATCAATAGAGGAAATATATGGAAACTTGGAAAAGTGATATGGAGACAACCTTTAAGCATTTTACTTTTGTACAAGTAAAACAGAATATTTAGAATGCATGTTTAGTAAGAGGAACAAAATTATAGGTTAGAGGTGATGAAATGTAGAGGGCATACCTTACCATGGATCTTACAATTTAAGTATCTTGGGTCCAGCATGCGTAAAATGATGGGGGAGAGATGTGAACCATAGGATCCAGGTAGTATAAATGAAATGAAAGAACTCTTTAGGTGTAATCTGTGATAAAAAAAATCTATGATGTTGTGCGAGATTGAATTTTGGCTGATCCATAAAGTTGACCCCATATAATGGGAAAAAATTTGGCTCCTATAAAGTGAATTGTTAGTAAAGTAAGAAAATAAAAGGTTGATATTGCAACACCCATGAATTATTATATATGTGTATATAATATCAATAATTAATTTATGCATCAACAATTGATATTACTTGCTACTCTAAAGCGAGCTGTTCACTTTAGAGAAGATGGATCCAATGGAAAAAGGCTTTGGTTAAGGTTGTAAATATGGGGAAACCCAGAGCTATCATAATTGAGATTATTATATACTCAATCTGTGTATGTGAACGTTTTTTATGTTTTACTAGCAGAGTCTACAAGTATAAAGGTTTTTTTTGGCTCAAACCCATGCCAGGTCAAGTGTGAAGCTGCATATTTTATTGTGGTTCTACATCATCTGCAAACTGTAGTAATTGCTATACGTGGAACCGAAACCCCTGAGGACCTAATAACTGATGGGTTATGCAAGGAATGCACCCTTTCTGCAACAGACTTGTCTGGTTTGATAAAGTATATATTACTCTTCTTCTTTTTCACTCTTTGAATATATTCTGAAACATGCATAGAGATTTAGGGTGGAGGTGAAAACACAAATTCCAAATTAATTCGATTATAAAAGTCAAATGAGTTTTAAACATTGTAGCAGCCCATATGCTTACACCATATGAATTTGAAATTGCATTATTCTGAGTTACACACAAGGTTTTCTCTGAGCCGGGCGTGGGGGGAGCTATTGCTTTCTTCACTGAAATATGTGGATTACAAATTTTAGGACAACTGCACATTCTCTGACGTAGCCAAATCAGAAATATGGTTTTCAAATGACTCTGCAGTTGGTCACATAACTACGAACTCAAATTATGACGAATTATGCTCAGTGATTATCAAGTATCAATTATGTTTGTCAGCCTTGGACAATTGCAAATGACATCACTATTGGGTTCTTTACATTCGCAGAGAGAACCACGGAACCATCATATTTTCTCTTCTATGTATTTTACAATTTTGGTTCCAATGTGTAATTGATTATTTGCCCCAAACTTTATAGATATTTTACATGTTCCACCAACACAATACTTTGGTCTCTCGACTGATTATATTTTAAGTTTCTCCTTGCAGCTGCAACCACATTCATTCTGATATACACAAAAACGTGACTTCATCGTTCCCCCACTATGGGCATTCGGGTATAGTTGAGGCTGCAAGAGAGCTTTTTATGCGGATTGAAGGAAATCCTGGAGAGCATGGTAAGAAATGCTTAAGGTTCTCTCAGTACTTAGATATAAATGGTCGATCTTGTCAAATGAATTTGTCATCTTCTTTCCTGCTTTCTATAATAAACACTTTGTAGGAGTTAAATAGTCACCATTAATGATTATGTTACATGACTGAGCAAAACTATACTTTTTCTTTGCGAATTCCCAAACTAAAGTTGAAATTTGGTTTAATTTCAAAACATTTGCCTTTCTTACATAACAGAAACTCTTCTTTTAACATTAGTTGTTTTTTTGAAATTGAAATGCAGACTCTGAGTCCTATGGGATTCTTTCAAAATTACTGGGATTTGGTTGCGAATGCTTTGGGTATAATGTCCGCATAGTTGGACATTCACTTGGGGGTGCTATAGCTGCATTGCTTGGACTGCAAGTATGACATTTCTCACTTTTAAAGGCTGAACTAATCTTCAATTTGTTTCTTCAGTAAGCGTAATCTTCTATTTTGATTGCATTCCGAACCAGGTCTTCATTGAAGGTCTATTCTAAAAAAACTGTATATGTAAAATGGTACATTGCATCTTACCACAAATGACAAAAGACTAATCCTTATTTATACTAATACTAAACTCCCTAGTCCTAATGAAACAGAAACAAATCATGGTAAACATAAGCATATTGCTTCTATTTCAGCTCATGTATAGTTGTCCTGCAAAATAATTAAGGAAACTGGATTTACGATTGTGTCTTAATTTAGTTCTTGGTCTAGATATGTATTTTAATTAGCTTTCCTCTTGGATTGATGGGCCCCTAAGTACCTTGAACTTCCCAAGACTTCTGTGAAACAAGTAATATTTTTGTTTGTATTATTATCTGTAAGAATTACGTAAGTGTTAGATCATATTCACGGATTGGTTGAAAACTCAAGGAATCTTATTACTGTTAATTTAGTACTGACCAAGAGTGAAGGTGAAGAAATGTTGAAAACATCCAACATGGGAGGTCATTTAATAAACTCAGCTGCAATAATTTTTTAAATCATCAAATCACAGTCCATTCCTTCAGTTTTCAAATTATACAATCAGCCCCCAAAATTTAAAAATGATAACTATTTCATTTCATTACGGAAATTAATGTGTTCTGTTTTACTGTGCACACTTAGTTAATGAAGTAATTTTCCACATTATTTTCCAGTTTTTTTTTCTTCTTGATAATGTATTTCTTTAGGTTGACATTTTCTGCATTGTGTTTTTTATTTGCCATATTATCTTTGTAAATGTTTGATTTTATTCTTAAATAAATTTGAGTTTTTCTACAGCTTTATAACCGATACCCTAATCTGCATGTTTACTCATACGGGCCACTCCCATGTGTGGATTTTGTTGTGGCAAATGCATGTTCGGCATTTATAACAAGGTAATTCTACTGGTGAAAAGTTTGATTGTAGTTGATTCTCTTTTGGCAACACTTTCAGTTTTCTTTGCTGTTTACCTTCGTTGTTTATGATGCAGCATTATATATGGAAATGAGTTTTCATCCCGCCTTTCAATTGGATCCATTATGAGGCTAAGGGCAGCTGCAATCACATCACTTGCACAAGATCCTAAAGCAGACAGTGCCATGATTTTCAGACTTGCCCGTCGGTTTCTATATATAAGTCGATATGAAAGAAATAATCAGGAGGCAGAGCATGAAGCACAGTGTGAGATTGATATTAAAGGTTGTTCATCTTAATAAGTTAGTAGGCATGTTGAACAGCGCATATTGATATTGTTACTATTATGAGTGATGACAGTCATGTTTATTACTTCAACGTTTATCAAACTATGTTGGTGAAAGATTCCTTATTTGAAAAATTTCCGCTATATGCTGCAGGCAGCAGCAAACAAGTGGTTCAAGAAGCTTCACTATGGACTGATGCTATTGAAAGGGATCTTGTTGTTACAGCTGACCGTGGTAAATATATGCATCCTTTTGGGAGTGAAGATTTCAAATCATTTTATTATTCTGATTCTGATTGTTGGCATGATGCTATTATATGTTGCTTATTTTGGTTATATTGCAGACAACGATGAGCATGATGAATGTGCACTCTGGACTGGTGCTAGGGCATCGGACCATATTGTTGAAATTAATAATGCCGAATTTACAAATCCTTTTGCTACAGATGTACATTCAATCGAAGATCCCGTGTCTCAGTTTATAGATTCTGTTCCAACTTCTGAAAATCAGTCTGCTGATGATCCCCAAGAGATGTATCTGCCAGGATTTGTAATTCATATAGTCCCAGACCAGAAAAGACCTCAAACTGATCTTAATACATCTTGGAGGGTGCTTGAGAGGGGGAAATATTATAGAGCTTACGTAGCAAACAGAGAAAGCTTCACAGATATAATTGTTTCACCATCCATGTTCCTTGATCATCTCCCTTGGAGGTATGACAAATTATAACCAGGCCATTTTTTTATTCTTAAACCTGATTGATTGATTCATATATTCTTAGTTCTTACAGAACTCAATTGAATACTTTCAGATGTCATAGTGCCTTGCAAAAAATATTGAAAGATCGAACTGCCAATGATAAAGCAATGGAACCTCACATAATCTGAACCGGATTAAATTTTTATCCTCCGGATTCTTTGTATTGTGATTCTTATAGGTGAGATCAAGATGTATTGCACGGAACGAGCCTTCTGAGTTCTGATGAGGAGTGGATAATCATTTAAAAAAAGTATACGTGTAGATGTTCGTAATATATATGTAAAATAGATCATATTCTGATTTTTTATCTTTTAGGAAATCATATTCTGTTAATACATAGGTGTTCCTCACTTTTCTCGTATTGTAACTTCTAGGTGAGTCTTTAAAATTAAGTTCCAATAATCAATTTACTCAAACCCTCACATGAAACTAGGCATCAGTTTTTTAGAAGTGATTTACATAATAATAGATGATAGAAATATTGTATTGAAAACTCAGTATAATAATTCTTTTGCGACTAAATACAGTTATTGTGGGACATCCGAAGGGATATGTTGTGGGACAAATTAATATTGGTTGATCTGTTTACAAAAAATTGCTCTCAAATAATTGATAATCTCAAATTTCTTTAATTATAATATTTTAATTTTATTATCTGATTAATTCTACGTGCACCATTTAGTTTAATATTTTTCACTTAACATTTATGGTAATAGTAAATTCACATGATCGGAGTAATTTAGTAAAGTAATACTCATTCGTTTCATAACAATTGACATATTTGACTATTTTATATTGAAAATTGTATAAATAAAAGAGAAAAAATAATACTTTTATTAAATTATCCATATCAAAGTGAAATAATTTGAATCGAGAGTAGGTTAGAGTACAATTAGAAAACAATAATCTGTTTTAATGATTTTTGCACTTAACTGATTTAATAGGTTCAGATTTGATATAGTTTATAGGTGATTAATTTGTTTTTATTTTTGTTTGGTGCTCGCCAACAAGAAGCATCTAATAACATGATGGAAAAAAAGTTAAAGGCAGCACAAGTGGTCTTTTGGTCTATTGAATATTTATGTTGTTTGCCGTCACAACCGTTTGATTTATTGATGTAAATTTTTGTTTTAAGAAAATAATAAAATCTTTCTTAAAATTTCACAAATATAATCTCAACCAAACAAACTAAATACATGTAACTTTGTGCTGAGACTATATCTAATCTAAATTCGCCTTATGGAAAGGTCATATAGATATGATTCCTATTTTAGTTTATGTCCGTCGTATTCAATTTCACTTTTGTGTCGTGGAATATGGAATATTAAAAATAGATGTGACAATAAGTCCAAAAAAAGATAATAATGAGTGGGATAATGGAAACCACTTTGTGTGTGATAAATTTTCACGACATCATAAATTTACAAAAAATGAAATTGACAAGTATGTTCATTTATGGTCTATATATAGACAGGCAGGCAGCAAGAGGAGTTCTTGAGGTTGCTGTCTTTCGACCCGGTCGCTATGCATCCCTTTCTTTGTAATTCTGTCTTTAAATATAGAGTCTTTTAGTCGATTATGGAAATTTAGAAAATCCTTAAATATAGATCTTTTTAGTATTACGGAAATTCAGAAATTTTGTTGTGGTTTTAATTAAACTTGTCAATAATAATTGGTGCTAGTATGGTTTTATATGTTTATTTTAATGTTTTTATTAGAATATTTATTATAAATTATAAAAAAGATATAGCATAATTAAAGATATATAAATAATTAATTAATTAATTAATACTCTTAAAAATTAGAAAGAATTATTATAAACATGGATAGGAAAATAGTAAACTTCTAACAACTATGGTTGAAGTCCACCTATTTATCATTTTAAATCAAATATATGTTCCACAATTGCCTATTTGACCGTTTCACATTTATTAAAAAATATATAAACGAAAAACAATTATTAAATCATTTTTATGAATGTATTTCCCATTATTATAAAAAT
>JBBPBT010000529.1:171424-188638 GCA_037974875.1 Cicer bijugum
GTCATTGTATTCCAAAAAAAATATGTTTTAGATTCTTTTTGAGAAAAATAAATTTTTTTAAAAAATTTTAATTAACAAAATATTATGTCTAAGAACCTTCACATTCAAGCCCATAAAAAATAATAGAATAATGTATTAGAATTTTGAAAATTTTATTCCAATGAAGATCTAATATTAAAAATTTAATATGAAATTTTTAAAAAAGACTTTGAACTTTAAGATTTTATTAATATTATAAGTCTAACGTAAGGTAAACTATAAAACACTTTTGTTGGACCGTCTAATTTAATCTCACTATTATAAATGTAAAAAGAACGCAACATAAAATAATGGATCTCGCAATTCGCATGTCATATTAAAAAAATTGATTACGATAAAAATATGATACATTATTGTATAATGATCAATGACTAAACAAACAAATATCTTAAACTTGTCATTATTATCACTCATTCTCGGAATAATTAGCACTCCAACCTTCTATCTAATCATCGTCGTAAACATTCAAAAATCAATCTTCGAAGCACCCAAACTCTTATTATATATTGCTTTGATGTTAAGTTAATTTTTTATTTTATGTGTGAATTCTTCCCTTTTTTTTTAATGGAATGTGTGAATTCTTCATCTTGAAACGGTAATCATACAAATAACGGAAGTCTCGTTTGACACAAACATCTACAAAGGTAGAGATAGAAGATACGTGTAAAATTAGGAAGAAAAAAAAAAGAAAATGCAACATTACATAAATACAATTTACATAAATATAGTTTAGAATGTAATTATATAAGATATTAAATTTGATACATCAGTGAGGGAATGTATAAGATTCGATCCGTCTCGCAAATTTGTTTTTATTCCAGTTTAAAAAGAATAGACATAACAAGAACAAAATAAAAAAAAAATATCGAATTTAAATTAATTTAAAGATAACATTATTTTTTGTTATTATTAATTCACCGTCTTTACAAAAATTAATCATAGATTTAGTAATTTATATTTTGTAAAATAATATTGTGTGTTGTTATTCTCAAATAAATTGACAAATGATAATTATATTTGATTTATTATGAGTTTATTTATCTTTAAATGTTTTTTCTAAAAAAAAAGTTTAAAGGTTACTATTTAGTGTCTTATTTCTCTAGTTAATAATGAACCCGCAACTTATCGGATTTAATGAATTAATGAGTAAATTAGAATTTAAAATTTAATCCAATCAAATATTAGAAAAATAAACACATCAAACTCTACATATTCTATAATTTATATATACCTAAACGACCAACTCAATGGGTTGCCAACAAAGCAACTATCCCATGCCTCAAAATTTTGTATATCTCAATTTCATTTTTTATCAAACAAATAATTCTGTTAATATTTATTAGGTCCGATGCTAATAATTTATCGATCACTTTGTTATTAATTAATACAATATAAAATTAATCATTCGTATGAATGTATTTAATATTGAATTGTACGTTGTTTTTGCTATGATTGTTGGACTATCATATACACCTTTGATTTTTTCTTCTTCTTTTCTATAAACGTCGCGGTAAAACTTGTTACCCTAACGACTAATCACAAATTGCATTTTGGATGAATTTTAATCTAAATATTATTAAAGTTAAATATTATTATGATTTTGGTTTATCAATAGTCTTTTATGTGCATATAAACTAAATATCCATTTAGCTACACTCAATCAATTATTGAATTTTAAGGTAGCATTTTTGAAATAATATACTTGTAATTGACCATTCTTAAAACTAAAAAGTTACTTCCTATGTTCTTATTTGTTTATTTATTTTGACTCACTTTAATTTGGTTTCGATGAAAAACACTCATGTCCGTTTGTCTATATAGACACGTTACTATGTTTATTTTCCTTTTTATTTTTTACTTGAAAAGCTGTGTGAGTAAGACCTGGTGAAAGGCCAAATGATTATAAAAATATTTGACAAAAATGTTTTGAAATAACTATGTTAATAGGTAATGGAAGGAAATGAAAATCACATAGAAGAGGTAGTAATGGAAAAAATTGACATGATGAATGAGAAAAGAGGAGGCACAAAAGCTGCAACCCTATTGCTTGGTACTAATGAAATGATCCATGCTAATTATTTATTTGTTTGTTTGATTCTAGCTCAATTATTGAATAATGAATGAATACAGTGAATCAGGCATTAGCTACTTTAGCTTTTTATGGAGTTGGTGTGAACTTGGTTCTGTTCCTGACTAGAGTTCTTGGTCAAGACAATGCTGAAGCTGCTAATAATGTGAGCAAATGGACAGGAACAGTTTACATGTTCTCATTGATTGGAGCATTTCTCAGTGACTCTTATTGGGGTCGTTACTTAACTTGCACAATCTTTCAACTCTTCTTTGTTCTGGTTGGTATTTTTAATTGGTTTTTGAATTTTGTATAATTATCTATCTATCTATCTATCTAACAGAAGTTGTGAATGAATAGGGGTTGGCACTGTCTACTTTGTCATCATGGCGTTTCTTGATTAACCCAAGTGGTTGTGGAGATGAACACACTCCTTGTAAACCAACATCATCAATTGGAGAATACATTTTCTACTTGTCTATATATCTAGTTGCATTTGGTTATGGAGGACACCAACCAACTTTAGCAACCTTTGGTGCTGACCAATATGATGAGAAAAATCCAAAAGAGAGGAGTTTAAAAGTAGCTTTCTTTTGTTATTTTTACTTTTCACTCAATCTTGGATCTTTGTTCTCCAATACTGTGTTAGTGTATTATGAGGATACAGGGAACTGGACAATGGGTTTCTTTCTATCATTGATCTCTGCTGTTCTAGCACTTTTGTGTTTCTTATCAGGATCTCCAAGATATAGATATTTTAAGCCATCAGGAAACCCTGTGTCAAGGATTGCACAGGTATTTACCATTGTTGTTAGGAAATGGAATGTTGTTCCTGCTAAGCCAGAAAAACTTTTTGAGGTTAATGGCTCCAAATCTGCCATAAAAGGTTGTAGAAAGATCCTGCACAGTGATGATTTTAAGTAAGCTACTGCTAGCTATGACGTTTCAATAACAATTCATATTGCATGTTAAACTATGTTTCTGTATTGTACTACACCTATTACTAAAAATTTAAAACTTATTAATTTTGTGGCGATGGGCCGGGGCAGATTCATGGACAAAGCAGCAACAATTACAGAGAATGATGATGAGCATAGTAGAAACAATCCATGGAGGCTTTGCACTGTGACACAAGTTGAGGAAACGAAATGCATTTTAAGAATGCTACCAGTTTGGCTATGCACTATAACATACTCTATTGTATTTACACAAATGGCTTCACTCTTTGTTGAGCAAGGAGATGCAATGAACTCCAAAATAGGAGAATTTCGTTTACCAGCAGCAAGCATGTCTGCATTTGATATTTGTAGTGTCCTTGTATTAACAGGAGTTTATCGCCAAATCCTTGTTCCAGTAGTTGGAAGACTGAGTGGTAATCCAAAAGGACTTACTGAGCTTCAAAGAATGGGAATTGGTTTAATATTTGGAATGTTGTCAATGGTTGCATCAGGTAAAAACAAACAAATTTAGTTAATGTTTTCATTCAAATGTTTATTGTTGATTGCATAAAAAATGTTATCAACTAACTACTTATCCCACAGGTATGACAGAGATTGCAAGGCTGAGACATATTATTCCAGGACAAAAGAGTAGTTCAATGAGCATATTCTATCAAATTCCACAGTATGTTTTGGTTGGTGCTTCAGAGGTTTTCATGTATGTTGGTCAATTGGAGTTCTTTAATGGACAAGCTCCAGATGGTTTAAAAAGTTTTGGTAGTTCACTTTGTATGGCTTCAATGTCACTTGGAAACTATATGAGTAGCATGCTGGTGAACGTGATTATGAGAATCACTGCAAGAGGACATGACAAAGGTTGGATTCCAGATAACCTTAACACAGGACACATGGATAGGTTTTTCTTCCTACTTGCTGGGATAGTTGCTTTTGATTTTGTGATTTACTTGTTCTGTGCTAAATGGTACAAGAGTATCAGTGTTGAGGGTGGCCAAGAGGAGCTAGTTGATGATGTTAATTGTAAAGTTTGAAAGTTGTTTCAATGCCAAAAGATTGTCTACTTATATAATCAAGTTGGCATCCAATGGCCAGCATAAGTGGATTTCAGCTGATTTAAGTCTCACCAGTCACCATTGATCGTGTACATTAATTCCATTCATAGTTTTATGAAATATGAGTAGCATGTGGCATCTGATTTATGTAAAGCTAATAATAAAGTTGGATATATTTCTGCTTTACCAGAGAAATACTTATTCCACTCATTAATGTTTCATTGAAGTAACAAAATGAGATGGAGAGCTTGGTTATGTTGTGTTCCGCCTCTGTTCTATAATTTTGTTAAAAACATTTAAAAAAATGTGTAAAATATTTAATTGCATGTTTGAGATTGCCTTGTAAAGTAGGAGGCTATATATTTCAAGGTGACAAGTTTCACATGTTATGTTATCTTGCCTTGTTTTATTAGAAAAAGAATATTACAAAATAATCGTTCGTCGTTTATTTATATGATTAAAAGACAAGTTCCAAAAGAAGGTGTTTATAAATATATATCTATTCACAAATATGAGGTTGGGTAGTTAGCGGAACATTTGTTGTTCAAATTTTATTTATTTTTGTTAAAGATTATGGGTGAGAGAATAATGCCACACAATAAAATGATGTTTTATAAATCATAACGTGTAAAACAAAATTCCTAAATTAAATCCAAGCAACTTCACATTTGTCTCATTGAGATTAAACAAAATAGATTTAGTTATCTAAAATAAGCTCAAGCAATTTTAAATTTGTCACATTGTAGCTTTAACTTCTTAACTAATTAATAGACTAAAATAAACTTCGACAATTTCAGATTTATCACATTGTAACTTAAACTTCTTAACTAACTAATAGAATTGTTGGTACAACCAAATATAGTTAATATAATTATCAATTACCATTTTACACAACAACATAATATCATATATATAATTGGCGAATTTCATCAATAAATAAATGAATCGTTACAATACATAAAATTAAAATTTAGAGAAGAAGGATATGATTCTAGCATGATTAGTTCAAACTCTGATGTTAATGGAGGCTATGAAACTTCACATTCTAGTAATCAAATTAATTATTCTACAAAACGTGCAAGGCATGAAGTAGAGGATGGGAGGTGTGAAAAGTACAAAGGTGTTGTGCCTCAACAAAACGGGAATTGGGGAGCACAAATATATGCAAAGCACCAAAGAATATGGTTAGGGACATTCAAATCTGAAATAGAAGCTGCAATGGCTTATGACAGTGCCACCATCAAGCTTAGAAGTGGAGAAAGCAACAGAAACTTTCCATGGAATAATCAAACAGTACAAGAACCTCTATTTCAAAGCCATTATAGTTTACAAATTGTGTTGAACATGATTAGAAATGGCACCTATCAATCAATATTTTCCACATTTCTCAACACTCAAAACCAAAAGAACGTTACAAATAATGGGAATTTAGGTGTGAAAGGTGAAGAAGAGTTTTCTTGCACAAAACTTTTCCAAAAAGAATTAACACCTAGTGATGTTGGCAAACTTAACAGGCTTGTTATCCCCAAAAAACATGCACTTACCTATTTTCCTTGTGTTTGTGGAAACAATGTAAAAAATGATGAAGTGTGTAATTATGATGTGGAGGTTGCATTTTATGACAAACTCATGCGATTGTGGAAGTTTCGTTATTGTTATTGGAAGAGTAGTCAAAGCTACGTGTTCACTAGAGGATGGAATCGGTTTGTGAAAGATAAGAAATTAAATGCCAAAGACACCATTGTGTTTTCTATGTGTGAGCCTATAAATTTCACAAAAGGAGAAGAAGAGAGACAAGTGTTTTCAATGATTGATGTAATCTATAATAATGATGGTGATAGAATATTAAGACATTCTATTGAACATAATAAGATAGATGTCGATGTCAAACAGATTTTGGGCAAAAGATTAGTTTACAATGAAATAGATGATGACGTGGATGATCAACATGATCGAGATAGAATAGATTTAAATGTGTCCCATTCCTCATATATTAATTCACCTAGAGGTTTAAGGCTATTTGGTGTAAGTATTAACTGAAGAAATAGTAGTTTTATTCTTCTTGTTGAGGAAGAATGTGTTCCTCTTAATGTATAATAGCATGCATTTGTGTTCACAAATCACAGAAAAATAATCATCAGATAGAATGAATAGTAAAACAAGTGTTGATATTTTATTAGTTGTATACAAAATTGTACAATTTATATGCCTCCATGTCCGTCATTTATCTTGTTAAGGGTATATTAATGAAAATGATTTTTTTTTTTAAATGAGACTAAAGTACTGATGTTAAATTATTTTGAAAAATATTTTTTTTAAATTAATTTTTTTTGATAATATTTACAATCCATTAAATTCATTATTTATAGTAAAATATAAATAACATATTTTAACAAATATATCAACGATTATTATAGTAGATATTTTTAGAGATTGATGACTCGTAATCTAAAATATTTTAAAGAATTTATGTTTAAATTTGTTTTATTTGGATCATAAATCCACCAATTTTGTAGAAATCAAATCATAATATAGTTAAGTAATCCAAACTTGGAGAAGTCAAATCAATGACACCTTAGAGTCCAGTTTGATTTCAATTGATGTTTTTTTTTTATCTTGGCTCATAACAACATATGCGCTCCATTAAAGTTCATTGTAGTTTATAAACGAAAAATATTTATAAAATTTGCAATTTTGTTATGAAAAATTTATTCGCCATTCTTCATTGAATTTTTTGAAAAAATTAAAGAGATCAAAATACATAAAAAAAAATTATGATAAAATTATGAAAATACATAAAATATTGTTTTCAAACAAATTATGAATGTCATTCTATCATTGGCTATGTGATAGTTTAATATTAAAGATGATATAAGGTTGACTAATTTTAGTGTTATTTGTATATGTCTTATTGTAAAAAAATGTGAGGGCACAACGTTTTTTAATAAACATTATATTATCAAAGAGAGTTGAGAGTATATGATATTTCAACCTTAACAATATATCAAATAAAACCGTATAAATTCAATATATACCATAGGCCTAGGGGTTTCCTTTGGATGAGGTCCGCATGTTGTGGGCCAAATAAGGAAGCCTATATTGGCGGTGAAAAGTAAAAAAAAAAAAGTAAAAACAGAAAGAACGAAAGTAAAGGTAGGTTTACTGAATCTGAGCGGCGGGAAATATAACCTCCATTTGTTTTTTGATAAAAGAGATTGGAATTCAAATTGGAAAAAAAAAAGATACTATAAATTTGATTCTCATTAAATCGAATTGAAATTGAAAGGGTTCATTCAGTAACAGTGTTGTTGTTGTTGTTGTTGTTGTTCTTGTTAGGGTTTAAAGAATGGTGAGCAAAAGCAACAACAACAACGAAGAGGAGGAGGAGGAAGAGGAACAAGTTTCACGACGCGTGAAAAGAGAACGCCTCAATGAAAACAACGCCGCCTCTGATGATCAAGATACCACCAGTCGTAGAATCATCCGCTCTGAGTTCCTCAAACTCAAGTCTATCATCAATGGTATTTATATATATTTATATTTATTATTTTCATAATAACAACAACAACGAATGAACTAACCCTAGTTAATTAATGTTAACCAACAGAGAAAAAAGATGATTTGATTAACAGTGATTCTGACAAGTTCGAATCAATCCTCAACGAGTTCGACAAGTTACACGACCAAGTTAAGAAACCCCGAGAGCAGGTTGCTGATGCCGAAGCTCTTCTCGATCTCACACGCTCTTTGCTTGGATCCGTTAAGTCTCTGGTCAACGAAGGAGTCACTCCTTCTCAGTTTGTTTCATCTCTTCTCAAACACTATGCACACCCACCCAATGATTCTATTGACTGGCAAAAACTCGGCATTTCTGTTTCTCCCATTTTCCTCATGGTTCATGGCTCTTCTACCATGTATGTCTCTTTCTTTCCTCAATGCTTTTTTATATATTACTATTTCTTACTGTTTCTGTTATTGTTTGAAGGCTTGGTCCTATGGAAAATCAGTTGAAACAGCGCAAAACGGCAGTGCCTAGAAAGCGTGCTGCTCTTCCTTCAACTATAACTGCTAGGCCTGAACAGGTAACATTCGTATGCTCCTTATGGTTGGTTTTATACCATTTAATTTTATTTAACTGATATTACAATGCTTTAGATTTGTTTCACTTTTGCTAAAAAACATGAACTTCATTGTTTTTATGTGAATAAAATGAAGGCCCCTACTTTAATTTTACAATGTTCAACTTAATAGTAGTTTTGTTGTTGGTTGGTTGTTCCAATTGCAATACAGACTGGGAATCCATTTTTCTGTGTTTTGTATATTTCAAGTAGTTTTTGGTATGTAATGGTGCTTATTGTTTGTTTGAAACAGCTGGATGAGACTGAGGGAGGGGAAAAAACTGATACTGACAAAAACATGTCAATCATGTTTGACATATTAAGGAATAAGAAAAAGGTCCAACTTGAACACATGATTTTGAACAGATTTTCTTTTGCTCAGACAGTGGAAAACTTGTTTGCCCTCTCATTCTTAGTCAAAGATGGTCGTGCTGAAATCAGTATGGATGACAAGCGTTTACACTATGTTTGTAAGACTTGCTGCTCACTATTGTGTAAATATGTTTGCTTCTGATTTCTTTTTTGCACCATCTGTACTCATCAAATATATGCTATCTTATATTTTTCAGCACCTAAAAATGCTCCTGCTGCCAATTCTGTGATGTCAAAAGAAGTTTCTTATACTCATTTTGTCTTCAGATATGATTACAACGATTGGAAGGTATGGGCATGCCACCACTTCTTGTTTAGAGGAAATTTAAGGGCATATCATGAATATTGATGGAATTTTGTAAGGTGAAGCTGTCATTTTAGGAAAACTGTATCATTGATGTTTAGTAAGGAAAAACAGATATTAATTTATTCTAGTTGGTATAGAACTTTGTTCAACCAATAGTTGGTCTTCAGAGGAGTAAAGGAAATGAAGAATTGGTGCTTAACAGAATTTAGCTTTTGCTTTATTTACTGGAAATTAACATACACATTTTTTACACTGTTAATTTGAATGGAAGTTATGCTTTCAAATAATACATTACATTGTTCATTTGAATTCCTAAACATTAAATTATGATTATATATGTAACTCCATTGACATCAATTTCAGATAATGAAGGATATTGTGCCTGATGGCAAAGAGCTAATGCCACATAGGGGTCAATACAGCACTGTGGCTAACCCTGAGGCAGAGATGGATGCTGCCCATTCCCCACCTGCTTTGGCTGTGACTCCTATCAGGAAGCTATCCCGGAATCGAGGCCGGGTTCTGCAAGAGGAAAGCATTGTGGAAGAAACTCCTGATTGTGACAAGGAAACTACTTCTAGAGCTGCTGCAATCCGAAGGTGTAAACGTAAAATCTAATAAGAAATTGCATATTAGGTCCAGGTTTTTTGTTTTTTGATTAACGGTATGGATCAGCATAGGATGTATTTTATTATGTTTTGCTCAGCATATCAAACTGAGTTTTTCTTATGTATAGATGATGTAAATATTTGTAGATCCTGTGAATTACAATGCTATTTGAAGGCTAGTTTTATTATGCAAGTGGTTATAATGCATTGTACATCTCCCTTTTATGGGTTTTTGGAATGTTGCTTCATTTGACATCGCGATTAAGTACAGTCATTAAATTGATTAAATGTGACACGTTAAACAATTGGTGATCAGCTTGTGAATATGGCCATTTTTTAATATATCTGATTTGGAAAACTCATTACATTTCAACAAGTAATTGGTTTACGAACAATTTAGGGGGTGGGGATGAAGAAGTTCTTACATTAATGGATATGGATGTATGCAATCCGAAGGTGTAAACGTAAAATCTAATAAGAAATTGCATATTAGGTCCAGGTTTTTTGTTTTTTGATTAACGGTATGGATCAGCATAGGATGTATTTTATTATGTTTTGCTCAGCATATCAAACTGAGTTTTTCTTATGTATAGATGATGTAAATATTTGTAGATCCTGTGAATTACAATGCTATTTGAAGGCTAGTTTTATTATGCAAGTGGTTATAATGCATTGTACATCTCCCTTTTATGGGTTTTTGGAATGTTGCTTCATTTGACATCGCGATTAAGTACAGTCATTAAATTGATTAAATGTGACACGTTAAACAATTGGTGATCAGCTTGTGAATATGGCCATTTTTTAATATATCTGATTTGGAAAACTCATTACATTTCAACAAGTAATTGGTTTACGAACAATTTAGGGGGTGGGGATGAAGAAGTTCTTACATTAATGGATATGGATGTAAGAATTCATCTGAAGGATTATGTATTAGTACTTTTATGGCTATGTTTGCTTATGTTGGTGAAACTTTTGTGAAAAATAAGAATTTAAATGGAAATGCCTTGATACATGGTGCTCTTTAACACTTTCTTAGTTATAGTTGAACCTCACTTGATCTGTGTGTGAATGGAAGTAAAATTTCCTGCTGTTCAACACTTCCTTAGTTATAGTTGAGCCTCCCTTGATCCGTGTGTCAATGGAGATAAAATTCCGTATTTATTTTGCCAACTCTGGTCGAATATGGCAATACTAAGGTTAAAAGAGTGATGCAGGAGGCGGCTAGGACTGATCAAACAGAAATGGCAAGACAGTAGATAAAATTGTTGTGGGCTGGCCACGTACACTAAGAGCCTATCTAGTGTGTATGAAATTAAGGAAAATGTAATTGGCACATCTTTCACGTGTAACAGTAGTTTACACTCATTATTATGTTGGGATGGCATTACAACACTATTGAAGCAATGTTTTTTTTATTTTAAATAACAACAAATTGAGCAGAAATCAATGAACTCTAAGTCACTACTGGTGTAGCAAACCAACACAGAAAAACAGGTAATCACCTGTGCATGGTGATGAGTCTTAAACAGCAACAAATAATTTAATCACTATAGCTAGCTATCAGTTGGATGTTTTATTCCCCTGCATCTGTAACTGGGACAGGAGTTCCTTCTCTGTAAGGCACAGGTATGGCTTTCAAAGGAACGGCTTTTCTCAGTGTTATTCCAGTTCCCTCTGTCATGTCCATGTCCTCTGGCTTAATGCCATCAGGCAATATCCAATCAAAGTATTTGAGAAGGGAGCCGAGTGCCATTGGAAGCACGCGAGAGGCAAGTGGCATTGCCGGGCACATTCTTCGACCCGAACCAAAAGGTATAAACTCAAAATGCTGTCCCTTGTAATCTAACATGTTTGGCTCCATAAACCTTTCTGGCAAGAACAATAAGGGATCATCCCACACTTTGGGGTCCCTCCCAATCGCCCAAACATTCACTAAAATTTGTGTCTCTTTGGGAATGTAGTATTCTTGAATGTTGCAAGAGTCCATGGCCTTGTGAGGAACCAAAAAAGGAAGCGGTGGGTGAAGTCTCAACGTCTCCTTGATAACTGCTTTGAGGTAGGGAAGATTTTCAAGGTCATTTTCCTCAATTTTCCCTATTTTGCTCCTTAGTTCCATTTGCACTTTCTTTAGCGTTCTTGGGTTGTGCAGAAGCTCAGCCATTGCCCATTCTATAGTGCTTGTTGTCGTGTCTGTCCCTGCAGTGAACATTTCCTACAATCCAATATTCTTTATCAATGTTGCAATACACCATATTTCTTCGTCTATCAATCTATGTTTATTCCACCCAATGATTTGAATTTATGTTAAATTAGAGGATTACTAACTTTTAGTAATTTAATCATTTTAGTCTACATTAATTTTTAAATAAATTATTATAAAATAAAACTAAAGTATAATGTCATATAAAATTAATTTTTTTTAAATATAATATTAAATTGTAAAAAATATACTTAATTTTACTGACTATTAACTTGTTAATATATGTCTCATTATTTAATTAAACATGTTAATATAAAATATGTTTTAAAATAAGCTTATAGGTCATACAAGTCTTTCATAAAGACTAAATTTGGGTTAAAAAAAATCCTATAACAGACTTTAAACCTTAAACTTTTTGATAGACAATAGCTCAATCTAACATATTTCTCTTTAGCTATAATAATTAATAAGGTATATGAAAGTGAGTGAAAGAAATAAAAATAAAAATTAATGATGTTAGAAGAAAGAGAAATATCGAAGCATTTGGGTTAGAGATGATAACTACGTCAGATAATATTATATCTTGGACGCTAATTTAAATAAGAGGACGAAATTGATTAATGGTGTAAAATTAATTATGCAATCTGAATTGATTGAGATCTTAAATCAACGATTCACATTGTGTTGTGTGCTGTAATTACTGTAGTAAATTTCCGTCCAAGATCATAGAAAATGAGAAAGAAGTTTATGGAGAGAAAAAAAATTGATGTAAAAAAAATACATTTGATCCAAAAAAAATATTGTAGATATGATATTTTTGTAAGTGGATTGTATTGTTAAATTTATTATTTTGTGTCCTATAATAAATGATTCCTTAGATCATTTTATATAGATTAAGAAAAAATATGTATAAAGAAAAGTATATAATCAAAAGAAAAGAAAATACTTTTACTAGGATCCTATATCAATGGTTATATATTCAATATTATGATTAATTCAAAGTAAAAAATAATGATTTGAGAATGATGTCGAATCTAGACCATCTCGGTCTAAATATTCTTCTATTCTCTAAATTCTCTTTATTTTTCTTAATTTTATTTTTTTTCTTGAGTTTTTGTTTTAAATTGAATTAAAAATTTATATCATATAAATTATGTATATAAATTTAAAATCATTTGATATTTTATTGAGATGTATTAAAATTAATATGTAATTTTATTAAATACAATTAATCTTTCATGAATTCCAATAATATATAAATTGACTTTAGATTTGTGTAAAGTCTTATGTAAAATTTGAAGAGATTTGAATGAGAGAAAATAATATTAAAAAATAATAAATATTAATTAAAAATGGATGAGGGAGTTACCAAGACAACGACGTTAATAGTTTTAGAAGTAAAATGGTAGGGCCCAGTGGCAGCATCTCCGCGAAACTGCAACAACACATCCAAGAAGTCTTTGGTGTTTCCATCACTGCTACCTTCCATTCTTTGTTTGATGAACCATCCTGCTATCTCAAAAGCTTCTTCAACATGAAACTTTGTGTTTCTCCTTAAACCTTGTGGATCAAGCCACCTCAACATTGGGAAATAATCAGCTACATTTGGTTTACCAGTATACTCCATAATCTTAACAGTATGGTAATGGAATCTAGCCCCTCTTTCCATTTCCATTCCAGATCCTAACAAATCCTTTGAAAAAATAAGGTTCCCAATGAGGTTAAAAGACATGGTAAAAAGAAACTTACCAACATCAACACCAACACCAACAGAATTAACAGATGCATCATGTTTGATCAAATTCAACATTTGATCTATACATTTTGCACGCACATCTCGCATAGCATCTAAGCGACTAGTGACAAAGAACTCATGAGTAGCCAATCGTTTCAACATGCGCCAGTGTGAGTTGTATTGAGAAGTAATGAGAGAACCTTCAATAATACCATTCTCATAATTACCTTTCATGGCTTCATAAACCTTCCTACCAGCAAGAACAACATCGTTGTTTTTGAACATTTGACAAGCAACTTCACTTGAGGAGACAACAACAGTACACATGGAACCTAACCAAAGGGTCATGATTGGACCGTGTTTACGTGCAAGTATTGCAAATGATTCATGTGGTGGTGATGATGACAACCTTGCTAGCTGCAAAATGTTTCCAACAATTGGCCAACATGTTGGACCAGGTGGAAGCTTATTACCAAATTTCAATCTTCTATTTCCCAACCACATCCATGCCAAACCTGCTAATATCAAACCCACAACCCCGTAATATTCCATTCTTATATATTTTGCTTCATTCATTCTACCTCCTATACTTTTTATAGGATACACAACATATTGTCACCCAATTTTTTAATATAATTTATTCAATATAAAATCGTTATGAAACTTCTTTTTTTATTTATAATAATTGACCGGTTTTTATATTCCATATTAGATATCATACTTTTTTTTAACTTCATAAATTTTAGTATTTATTATGTCTCACAGTAATCGATTTATTTATTATTTTATAGAGATTAAAAAAATTATAGTAAATATTGTATATTTACTCGAATGTTAATGTACATTAAAAGGAGACATATAATTTTTTTTATAAATATTTATCTGAAGTCTTTCTTATTTTGATTTTAATTATTATTTCTCTCAACTTAAATTATAAAAGAAATGTAATTAATAATATTTTTATGAACATAATTAATAATACTTGTTATAATACATTTTGGGATGTGACAATAATTATATTAATATTTATATTATTTATATTATGAAAATAATTAGGATGAAATAATAGTGCCTCATTTAGAAATGACTTTAATCTTCACTGAAACACTTACAAAAATTAATATTATTTTTTACAACATAGTAAATAATTATTATGTGTATTTTACGGAAATAAATCAATCATCTTCTTTTTTTATTAAATCAATATTAATCATTAATGATTTATCATCTTCTGCAACGCATTCTTAACGCGACTTTTTTTAATCTTCATTGACTTATCATCAAATATCATTGAACATGCCATGTATTAAATAAATCTTCTTACATCTATTAAATAAACCATCTTAAACACGCAATCAATAAAAAATGGAGGCAGCTCGAGATTGGAGATCTTTTAATCAATTTAGAAGCAAGAGATATGGTATTAGTTTAAATAAATTTTTAGTATGTAATAAATTTTAAAAGTTTATATTTTAATTTTACTAAAAAAAATCATATTTTTTAAGTTCTTATAACGGTTTTATTTTTTGTTGGAACAAAATATGGTTAAAATTTTTTTAATTTTTTAATAATTTTTTCATTAATATTTAGATCATTATAAAAAAATTCATAAAAATTTAAATTTTTTTAATTTGAGATTAATTCAATATCAAATTTTTAAAAGTCACATATTCAAGATAAATAGTAATGAAAATATGGATGAAGAAATTAAATTTTGATATATATATATATTTTTTTCATAAATTTTTATAATGTTGAAAACATATATGCAAATAAATCATTTAAAATTTTTTGCATAAACAAGTTTTAGTTATAGACATGTAAAAAAATTGTTTGAATTTAATCTCTGTAATATTAAAAAAAATTATTTTTATTCCTTAAAGTTTAGTGTAGTGGATTTTCTTGGAAGCGTACTGTAGCCACGACATCCCTTATATTTTTTAATTTCTTTTATATATATATATATATATTATTAAAATAATAGTAATAAATTATTAAAATATCTTTGAACTATGTTATACAACAATCTCTATCTATACATAAATTATTAAATTCTAGCACCCTAATTAACAACTCAACTATTAATTATTAACAAGATTTTTCATGTTAATCATTGATATATGATATAATGTGATAGTATTCTTTAATTGTGAATTGTTTTAATTAATATGTGTATTTTTTTAAAAGTGACAATATTTAAACATAAAAAAAAAAATTGATGCATTTTTTCAAGAAAATTTTTTTTTAACAAAGATGAAAATTATAAAATGGATATATTTTATTTGATTGAATTGTGTGATTTGTGAAAATTGTGTGAATTGTGTGATTTTGTGAAAATTGTGTGACTTGTGAAAATTAAAATTCTAATTTTTTTTTCAACTTGTCTACTATGTATGAATTGTGTGATACTCTAAAAAAAAACTATATGACTTCTAAAAATTTCAATTATAATATTTCAATTTATCTAGCTCTCCAAATATTTTGTACAAGATCCGCCACTGGTTTAGTGGATGTTACAAAAAATGGTACCTGACAAAGGGAAACGTGGACCAAAAATTTAAATATATTTTTTATCTTCTAAATATAACAATTTTTAGTTTTACCAAAATATTTGTTTGAATTTTCTGCAATATCCAAAAACTTTATTTTTTGTTCTTAACATTAAATAGAAGTTACAAAAACTTGAAATCCAGACAAAAAATTTTAAAATACTAAAATTAAAAATTGTTATATTTACAAAGACTAAAAACATATTTAAACTACATTTAAATATAGACTAAAACTGTTTGCACGATAATTTTGTAAAAACTAAAAAATATGATTTTTTTTAAGAAGAACCAAAAACAAAATTTGAAAATTTATAAAGATTAAAAAATTATTTAGATAATACATTCAACAATTGATTTCGCTGAAATTCTAACAATTTTTTTGATCATAATAGACTGGTTTAAAAAAATCTTAAATATTTGTGAAAAGAAAATTCCATTTTAAATATGTTATCGTATTTTTAAAACTCATATATTTTAGTACTTACCATGTCCCATTATTCATAATAATGGGAATATTTAATTATTTTATATGAATTAAAAAAGTGTAAAGATAAAATAAAAAATAATATTTTTATTAAGTTACTTTTATCACGCATCGGTGTATTTAACGTTTTCGTAAATATAAAATGAAATATGATAAATTAAGAATGTTGCATGTGTTATTAGTTAGAGAATATAGATAAAAATATAACTATAAGAATTGAAAGTGTTAAATATGCTTATTATGTATTTTTTTTAATAAATAGTTCAATTATTTTAAGAATAAAGAATTAATAAAAAAATAGGTTAAATTACACCAGTGGTCCCTTAACTTAATTTCAGGTTACGTTTTAGTCCTTTATCTTTTTTTTTTCCGAGTTGGTCCTTTATTTTAATTTTAAGTGACAATTTGATATTTTATATTTTAAAATTTCAACAATGTTATCCTTTTTTATACAAAAATTCAAAAAAATGATCAAAATTTTCAACCAAAACCCATAAAATTGATAATCATCTTCAATATAATGCAAATTTTATCAGATTCATAACTCAAATATTCAAATACACTCATATTTTCATCTCCAACAACATCAAATAAAGAATAAAAATATGAGTTTATTTCAAGATTTAAGTTATGAATTTGATTAAATTTGTATTTTATTGAAGATGATTATCAATTTTATGTATTTTGGTTGAAAAATTTGATGATTTTTTTGAATTTTTTTTT
>JBBPBT010000529.1:201357-223633 GCA_037974875.1 Cicer bijugum
AAAATAATAATGTAAAATATTTTAAATAGCGTGATATATGATATGATAATGTAAAATGATTAACACCTTTAAAATTGAAAAAAATGTAGTAAAAACTTAACTTCTAACTCCGAAATTTTTTTATATTTTAAATTTAATTAATAATATATGAATAATTAATATATTTAAATAATTCTATATTATAAAATTGTATATCACATAATTAAAAATATATCAATTCTAAATTCTTTAATTCAAAAATACGAAAGAAAAAATAAATCCGTCCGAAAAACTAAATCTATAATTAAACCTAAAAAGTTATCTATCATATTAAACAAACAACACATAATAAATGATTTTTAGAGGTACAGCTCCGTGACATAAATTAATATCCTAAACAAATCTGTAAAAAAATAAAAAGCAATTAAACAAGTATATTTCACGTAGTAAAAATATATATATTTATGAAACTTCAAAGAATAAGAGAAAAAACAGGCATGCAAAAACATAAGCAACTGAGTTACTTTGTTTGTTTTTGAGTTGTTGTGAACTAAACAGTGGTGACAATGTCAGATTTCACCGTTGAGTCGTTGATTGTGGAAAGCAGCAAAGGAGTGAAGCTTCATACAAGGTTGTTTAAGCCTGGTCCAAGAATAGATGTTAAATTCGACAACTTAGGAATCGTTTTAGTTCACCCATACTCCTTTTTGCGTGGTTCACAAGGTCTCCTCAAAGGTATCGCTTCTCTTTTGGCTTCAAATGGTTACAACGCCCTCACTTTTGACATGAGAGGCGTTGGATTTTCCACTGGTAGACCTTCTCTCACCGGTTTCTCTGAAGTTAAGGATGTTATCGCGGTCTCCAATTACCTCTCTCTCACTCTCTCCATTCACAACATTTTGCTTATTGGTTCTTCTGCAGGTAAATTGCTTGCTTTCTTGTCTCTATTCTCACATCTGTCACTTTTAATTTCCTAATTTCTATTTTTAGTTATCAAATTTAACATAGTTGTTGAGAAACATGTTGATTCATAATGAATCACATTTGAAGTATTTTTGTGTTTATAATTATAAAACAGGTGCTCCTATAGCAGGGTCTGCTGTTGATCAGATTGAACAGGTGATTGGGTATGTGAGCATAGGTTATCCATTTGGTGTTACTGCGTCAATCCTTTTTGGAAGGCACAACAAAGCCATCCTAAAGTCTCCAAAACCAAAACTATTCATTATGGGAACACAAGATGGATTCACAAGTGTAAAGCAGCTCAAAAACAAGCTTAATTCTGCATCCGGACGTGCCGAAACACATCTTGTAGATGGGGTAGGACATTTCCAAATGGAAGGGCCTGCTTATGATGATTATATGGTTTATCTCATTATTAAGTTTATTCAATCATTGTAAAACTCAATTTTTGAGTGTGAATTGTCTTTGATACTTGGATTAGTTTGTGTATTGGCTTACTAATTTTACATATTAACATTGAATAAGGTCCAAAGTTATTCTGCCTTTTGCACTCTACATACATACACACACATCAAATTATCCACCAAATCTTATCATCATACTTACACATCAAATTTTATTTCATCCCTACTCAATAAATTCTCAAGCTGATCCATATGAAATTTTTTAAAGGCATATGCATCTATCAGTTATGAATTTGCTCCCACATATTAATTGAGTAATACAAAAGGACCAATATTTTTAATACTCTTATTTATAATATCCCAATAACCTTATTCATCAATCTCCCAAATCAATAAATAGTTCTGAAAAAAAAGAATATCCCTATAAGGACAATTAAAATACCAAAAAGATTTATTTAACATTTTAAAAACCACTTATCTATCTAAGAATAAATGAAAATGTAATATCATTTAATAAAATATTTATTAAGTTGAAAGTTGTTCAGAGTAAAGAATGAGATTTCAAAGGTAGAAGTAAATGTTGTATTTGTATATTAATTATCGGCTAAAAGTCCACATCTAAAAAAAGCCACCAGATCATAATTCCCTCACTAATTCATGTACCCTGTTTTTTATTTTTTATTTATTTTTTATTGTTTTTTGAAATTTTATTTTATTTTTCTATAATAAAATCATTTATATTATAAGCTAAGTCTCTTGTAATTTGACAAGTCATGTAATATATTTTTATCACCCATGATAAATATTTTATTTGTTGTTTTTTATTTTAAATTATTTGTCTTTTTTACAATATCAAATATATTAATAATTTTTTAATAATGATATAGATAAATCAATTGAGGACAATCAATTACAAACTCAAATCACATCGTCATCTCAATACATTTTAAAAGAGAAGTTTATGTACTTGTTTGTTTGTTGGGTTTGAACCAGAGAAATATCAAATTAGTTCATAAGAAGGTATTCTTCAATCCTTTTTGTACTACAACTTCCTTTGTTTTGAGAACCATTGTTATGTCAAAATAGGAGAAAGTTGGTGATACTCACTCACTTGTAGCAGCATTTTCTTTGCTTTCTCCATTTCCATGGGATCAGGATGGCTGCACTAAACAAGCATCTTTTCGACCTGTTATGGTTCCATTCTATCAAATATTCACCACATACTATAGAAATGTATGTAACCAAATCTAACCATAATGAAATTATTAAAATTTATTTATGTTGATGTACTCCTACGTACCTCCTCTACAAGGGTATGTATCTGTGTGGAGTATCTCAATATCAACATATATGTATGAATGTTGAGGATTTTATCATCAATGTCCTGGAATGGAGCTGACTCTGACTTAGTTTAGAGACATTATTACACCAGTACTGCTGCTTCAACTTCAACTAAAGATATAGAGGAATTGAGAGACAGTCTTGAACTATCTAATTTCGACAAGAACGTAATTGAAGTCGCTTTTGTTTAGTACTCAGCATAATGCAAAATACAGATAATCAAACAAACTTAAAATATTATATGCAACGACAGTCCAATATCAAATCAAGACTAAATTATGAAGTTTACGAAAGTATTAAATGTGTGATATTTAAGGGGCTTAACCCACTTTTCATAATAGCCTTCAACTCTAGATAAGTCTAAGTTTTTGTTAGTCTTCTCTTCAACATTGAGATAAATTCTAAGAATATCAACGGAGCACTTCAATTTGGATACTTAAATCAACCTCACGAGTATACATAATTCATTTTATCGTAGTGTTTAATAAACATCATTCTCTCCAATCAAACATCTATAAAAATGATTATCTATAAACATTCACAATTTTTACTGGTGTCTATTTAACATAATATTTTTTAGAAGAAACATCCCTAATTAATAAACTTGAAACTAAAGTTATACAACATTAATTAAACACTAGGTAATGATTTGTTCTTCTTATAGATATTTATCGAATTTTAATTGGGACCATGAATTTGTCAATAATAAACAGAGTGATTACAGATTACGTTAAAGTTGATTAACCTGTTAAAATGGATGGACCCATTTTATCCAAAAATCCATTAATAACTTAAAAAAAAAAAATAGTTCAAGACCGAAATACATAATTAATTTTTTGGACGGGACGGGGTTACGTGTGTACCTATGAGCTACAAAAAAAAAATGCAATGAAACGAACTAGGAGCAATAATAATTTGTATAAAAAAAATAAAAAAAAAAAAAGATTGCGAGACGATGTGGTGAAATTGATAATAATATATTGATTAGTCATATAAGGATATATAGAACAGAAGAGAGAAGATGGTAACGCTTACTACTACCTTTCCTCATTTCTTTCTCAATACGAAAACTTCAATCTCACCAGTATTGTCTCTCTCTCTCCGATACGCAAGGAGGAAATTCCATTTCTATCCCCGTAATCGTATTTTTGCATGCAGAGCTATGATGGATTCACCTGAAGAGCATCAACAGGGACTATCGACTTCGCTGTTGAACTCTGTCACACAAGACTTTAAGAATCACACTCTTCAATTTCATAACACTAATAAATTGAATCTCGAAGATCTTAATTGGGACAATTCCTTTGTCAGAGAATTGCCCTCTGATCCCAGAACCGATCCCCTTCCTCGAGAGGTAGCTACCATCTCTTTTCTTCAATTCAATTATTGGAAAGGAAATTAGGTTTCGAATTAGGTTTTTGTTTGAAATTTCAGGTTTTGCATGCTTGTTATACAAAAGTATCGCCATCTGTTCAAGTAGATGATCCTCAACTTGTTGTATGGTCTGAATCAGTTGCCGACCTGCTTGAGTTAGACCATAAAGAGTGAGTCGTCTCTCTGTGTGTTTACTCATTCATTCGTTCCTTTTTGCCCAACGAAAATGCATGTGCTTTTCTGCATTTCCCGTGTCTTTGCGATGCAAATCAATACATAGATACACATGGATTTATTCACAACTAGACAACGATTTAGGGTATTTATTTACAGAAATATATATGTATTTTTTTTTTTTTTTTGGGTTTATACACTATGTTCTAGTTAAATTATAGCTTAGAGGCCAATGTCTAGTAATCTTCACTTCAGTTACTAAATTGATGTGTTTGAGTTTCAGATTTGAAAGGCCAGATTTTCCCCTTTTCCTCTCTGGTGCATCACCTTTGGTTGGAGCGTAAGTCTTCAAACACATGTCAGCATTTTTTTTTTGGCAGGTTAATGTGGTAGAATTAGACACAATTGACCTTCTTCTATACAGGTTGCCTTATGCTCAGTGCTATGGTGGACATCAATTTGGTATGTGGGCTGGGCAGTTGGGTGATGGTAGGGCAATTACGCTTGGGGAGATACTGAATTCAAAGTCTGAAAGGTGGGAACTGCAGCTTAAAGGTGCTGGGAAGACTCCTTACAGTCGGTTTGCTGATGGCCTTGCAGTGCTACGTAGCAGTATCAGGGAGTTCCTTTGCAGTGAAGCAATGCATCACCTGGGGATACCAACTACCCGTGCTCTTTGTCTTGTGACCACTGGAAAGTTGGTCACTCGAGACATGTTCTATGAGTATGCTCATTGAACTTCCACTAATGTGACTCTTTCTAATACACGTCTAGATGATAAACCAAGTTCTTGTCTTACAAAGTCTGTGGTTCAAAGAATGAATGACATAATGAATCCGTTTTCTCTATATATACTATAATGTAATGAACTAGCTTTTTCAGTATCAATCTTTCTTGAAACTTTTCTTTAACTAGCTTTTTCAATATCAACATTTCTTGAAATTCGAGTGTCATATTCCATGCATTGTAGAACCTTAACCCTTAGTTCACCAAACAAAAAAGAAGTATAGGTTTAAAATAAATATGATAAAAAACTGGAATTTGAGATTGAAAACTTTGTTTACAGTAGTGTATTCTGCACAGATAAAAAATTAATTACTTGAATATGTTGTTAATGTCGCAAATGCAGTGGCAATCCAAAGGAAGAACCTGGTGCAATCGTTTGCAGAGTTGCTCCATCTTTTCTACGTTTTGGTTCATACCAAATACATGCCTCCAGAGGTAACGAGGACCTGGATATCGTTCGTGGTTTGGCAGACTATGCTATTAAGCACCATTTTCCTCATATTGAGAACATGAGTAAGAGTGAAAGCTTATCTTTCAGCACTGGTGATGAAGATCATTCTGTTGTGGATCTTACATCAAACAAGTATGCAGGTAAAATAAATCTTTTAGGAGGTTTTAAATTTTTTAATCAATTTATGTTGAAGGACTAAATAGCCACTAAATATTGTCACTCTGATTTTGTGGCGGCTGACACAAAATCTGCAATGCCATTCTGCCATGACGACCGCTATTTAAAAATACTTGTAGAACCTGATTTTGTGAACCTCATTAGAGAGTAGAGACATACCATATGACGGAAAATATGAGTTAGCTCTACTAGACCACATATAGGCATAAATATTTTGAATCTTAAGGCAGTAAATAAGATATTACAATCTGACCCAACACACAGAAGTGAAATTCTTTTTATCTTAAAATGGTAAGCTTATGTTTTCTGGATTAGACCGCTGTCTTCGTCATATTGTGATATCAAATTTTGTATAAAATTACTTTGTGAAGGTAGGGCTGTGCTTTTCTGCTTATACTGTTTGGTTTCTACTTGTGGGGTTTCATGGCCTCATGTTTTTGTAATTAGTGTTGAGGCTGTAGAGTTTCAAATATTGGTTGAATATGAATAATGATAGCTTGCGACCATCTATTTCAGTGTTTGGTTGGCTTGAATGTCTATATAAAAAAAAGGAACTTCATTTTTCTTTTTAGCTAAAAAACACTTGTGAGTTTTTGTGTTATAAATTATATCTTCTAGATCATTGCTTTTCATGTGTCATAAAGAAGAGTCATTTGGCTCCTTTGAAACTCAAACAACATTTTTTTTTTGTTTTATTACCAACAAGATGATTCTGTTATCTGTGTTATGAACCATGGTATTCAGTTAATTTTTCTGCCTAAGACTAGGAAGGCTAATCAGCAGTGGTCTAGCCACGCCAAAATTTCTCCCTGCTCCAACTGGCGACTTGGGCTTGTGGCATCATGTTGTGCTTTGGCCAAGTAGGCCTATATGGTCCAATAATTTTTGTTTTTATAAATTGTTCTCCAGCACTTTTTGAAAGTAGTGAATTGGCTGTATGAAGTGAAAATCTCATGTATTTAAAAGAGAAGGTAAAATTTTGTGTGATTTTGTAAAGTGGCAGTAAGGATGATTTATTTGTCAACTTTTCCACCATCACTCCAAAAATATTAAATTCTATCTAATGTAGTTAGTTACGTACAGTTGCGAGAGTACATTTAACCTCCGGATCATAACATATACAATGTAACCTTTTACATTATAACTAGTGACGTGATTCTATTATCTTCATTTTCATGCGCTCATTCAGTTGCTTTTGTGAATTTATTTAAAGTATAACTACAATGTTGACTATAGATCCTTTGTTCTTTTTAAATCAGCATGGGTGGTGGAGATTGCTGAACGTACTGCTTCCATGATCGCTAGATGGCAAGGGGTTGGTTTCACTCATGGTGTGATGAACACGGATAACATGAGCATTTTGGGTCTTACCATTGATTATGGTCCATTTGGGTTTTTGGATGCTTTTGATCCTAAATTTACCCCAAATACCACAGACCTTCCAGGTAGAAGGTACTGTTTTGCAAACCAGCCTGACATTGGTTTATGGAACCTTGCACAACTCACAACAACTCTGTCGGCTGCTCATTTAATAAATGACAAAGAGGCTAACTATGCTTTGGAAAGGTAATGGTAACACTTCTAATAGCCCTTTTCACTCTTATAGGAGAAAATTTCACCGTATGGTTGGTCTGTTTCAGATATGGAACAAAATTTATGGATGATTATCAAGATATAATGACCAAAAAGCTTGGCCTCCCAAAATATAACAAGCAGCTGATTGGTAAACTTCTTACTAATATGGCTGTTGACAAAGTTGATTATACAAACTTCTTTCGTACACTCTCAAATATTAAAGCGGACACAAGCATTCCAGACGATGAGTTGTTAGTGCCACTAAAGTCAGTGCTGTTAGATATTGGTAAGGAGCGTAAAGAAGCATGGACAAGTTGGTTGAAAACCTATATACATGAGGTATGATTTGTGTGTTTTCTTTGGTTATCTAAGGCACTTGTAGAAAATAATGCTTAATGTTAAATACCAAAAAGAAAAACAATTGCATCTAAGCTGATTTTGCAATATTTATTGTGATTTTTCTCACTTGAGTTTCTCTGGAGCTTGAATGTGTGCAACTTTCTCACCCAGTCTGTTGTCATTCTTGAAACTTATGTCAATTTTTTGGTTTGGTGTATATTTATGAAGAACCCGCTGGAACTGTGCTTTTTTGTGCTGTTTTTAGGTGTTCATATCATGTGTTAGTCATCCCCATTTATTCTTTGGCACCAAAGTTATAGTATATATTGTCTGCATCACATAATTTGACTTGTGACAAAGTTCCACCTTAATTTCTCTATCCCTTTTAGAATTTTCAAGTGGCATAATCTTGGATCAGTGGTTGTAAAGTTTTTTTGGGTTCATTTATCTTTAGTTAACCACCACTTTGTGAGATGTGTATTATCATTACAACACTTCTATTCAGATTATAGAAGATGAGCAAATACTCATTGTTTAACTTGCTGAAGGCTTTTAATGTTATTGGACTTTCCAAGTAGTGTCGTAGATTCTGAAATTCTGCTTGGTTTGGACTCTCATCACATCCATGTGATAATTATTGTCTTTTTATTTTTTTTTGTAAAAAATTAAAAATAATGAGTATTGTTGCGTGGGAAATCATTGATTTGATAAGAAGTCGACCTTCTTGTTGCATATAAGTTGCAGAGATAATTTATGTGTGATTAAATCAATTGACCAAGATAACTTGTGCTCTTGACATTTTTCATCATTGCTTTGGGTTTATGCAGCTATCTACCAGTGGCACTTCTGACGAGCAGAGGAAGACCCTTATGAATATGGTAAATCCTAAATATATTCTGAGGAACTATCTCTGCCAGACTGCAATTGATGCTGCAGAAATAGGTGACTTTGGAGAAGTTCGTAGGTTACTCAAATTAATGGAACATCCTTTTGATGAGCAGCCAGGAATGGAAAAGTATGCTCGCTTGCCCCCAGCCTGGGCATATCGCCCAGGTGTATGCATGCTTTCTTGTTCCTCATGAGTTGCCTACTTCGGTAGGCGTATACCAGATAGTAGAAATAGGAGAGGAGTATTTAAAAATGTTGAAAACACAGAAAACTAGGAATTGAACAAAAAAAAAAGTGTGTATTTGTATTGTACTAAATATAGATGAGTTGAAAAACGCAACTGGAAAAACCATCACCAGTTAGACACAAAATTGGAAGCACTTTATAAAGAATTATGTTACATTTTTTTTTCATTCTTGTTCTCTTACTTTTTCTATGCATGAATTCTAATTGCGATTTAACACTGACCCATTTTGCATTGCCATATGCCATATCTAATTGACAATCAGCTTGTATCTAATGCAAACCAATCTTCTTCCTCACGCCACACACAACCAAGGAAGTTCTAGTGTTTCCCTGAGGGAAAAAAGGAGTTAGCGAGCTTTGAGTAGAAAGCAAGCAAAAAAAAAATAAAGAGGGCTTAAAAAATCAAACTTTCAACTTTTCCAAGGGGCGAAGTAAGCATAAATGCCACCATGAAATGAACTCATGGAAACACAGAAAAGGACATTTGTTTAGACGGTGCGCTAACTCCCATAAAATACACATTTATGGGACTCTTTTTCTGTCCTTTTATCATTCCTTCATACATACAATACATCTCCAACCAAAGATGACTGTATACCAAAGCTGTCACCCAAAGAATCTATCTTTAACCCTTACAGAACCCCTTGTCTACTCTTCCCCAAAGTATCAATCTTTATCCCATACAGAACCACTTGTCTACTTCCTTTACTCTTGGCAATTCTAGGGGTTGCCATGTTGCTTCTTTATAAAAACCTCCCATTGTTCTACCTTTAGGTCTTTCAGTGCATTGGAACTGAAGTGCAACAGTGAAGCCATAATCGAACCCGAAGCCTCGTCTATCTGGTGATATTGCAGTACCAGAAAGTGCAAGTGGATCATTGCGTGAACAGAGGAAGAATGAATGCTGTGATACTTTTTTTCTGCCTGACTTTAGCTGCTATTTCTCTCACTCATTGTGGTAAGCCAGCTTTATCCAAGAGTAAATCAATCCATCCCACATTCCCCCACGTCTTTTTTCTTATCAAATTTTCTAAATTACATTACGGAGAAAATGTACTAACGGTGTCATCCCAAATTCTAAGTTTCTAACTATAATAATTAAACCATGAATCCATGATCTTGCATAGATGGGTCACAAATGAAAGTTGTTTGCATGTCATATTTAGATGCATCTATATAGATTATGTGTGATAAATCATAACCAAAAAAAAAAAAAAAGGCAGCGAAATATAGTTCCAATATTATTGAGAACAACCAAATTTCTAATGACAACAAGTTCACAGCTCAAAAGCCTCTTTACTTTCTTCACTTTGCAGATGCAGACAGATCAATAAGACTATTGAAAGGCCTTAAACACAGAAGAAATATAATCAACAGGAACCCAAAGAAGTTGAAAATAATTAAACATTTTGATTTTAATCCATCAATATATTCATCAAATGCACAACCCTATAGTATTAGTTCTCCATTATCTTTGGCTCCTTATGAATCTCTAGCTCCAATTCCATTGCCAGAAAACAACCCTCCATACTGTGTATATCCACCACCAAGTACTCCTTCTATCATTATTCCAACACCCACAGGCTCTCAACCTACCCTTCCATCACCTCCTTACTATTACACCTCACCTGATCTTCCAACCCAAAACCCACCTCCAACCCCAACAACCATAACACCAGGCCCACCCGCAAATTTACCAACACCAACGCCTGAAATTGTTCCAAGCCCACCCAGTAGTAACACACCGAGCCCACCCAGTATTAACATACCGGGATCACCAGAGCCTATATTTAATCCTCCCATCATTTTTCCAGGCCCACCTGAGTCATCAACGAGTCCACCTTATTTTGAGCCTGCCCCACCATACTATGAGCCCACACCACCACTCATGCCTTCCCCTATTGATGGCACCATCCCCAGCCCACCAAACACTTTTCCTTCTCCTGGTGGAGATACAGTCCCCAGCCCACCAAGCACATTTCCATCTCCTAGTGGAGGCACTGTCCCAAGCCCAACTGTATTTCAGCCACCGGTGGTCTACCCACCACCAAGCGTGCCGCCACCACCCAACATGGCCCCGCAGACCACCTTGTGGTGTGTAGCTAAGGCTTCAGTTCCAGACCCAATCATTGAAGAGGCCATGAATTATGCATGTTGGTCAGGAGCGGATTGCACTTCGATTCAGCCCAATGGGCCTTGCTTTCAACCCGACAGTGTATTTGCACATGCTTCATATGCCTTCAATAGTTACTGGCAAAGGACTAAAGCTTCTGGTGGCACTTGCGAGTTTGGAGGGACAGCCATATTGGTTTCAGTTGACCCAAGTGAGTCTTAAGATCTTATAAAATATTGATTTGGATTATCCATTAAAATTAGGACAGAACTTATATGTATTTCTTTACTTGTTCATCTTAACAAATTCTTTTTTTTTTTTTGTTATAACATGTTTTGAGAAAATCAGTGGTTGTTAATACATATTTAAGTTCAGAACAGCAAGAAAAACACATAATTGACCCAAGTTTTGCTTTGATCATATTACGTCACTTTTTGCTTCTCAACAGGTTATGATGGATGCCACTTCATCTACAACTGATCAAGGGGAATTTTTTCTTCTTTTCTTTAGAAGAAAACCACTTTTCGAACGAACCAATGCTTGAAGAGTGAAGACAATCCTTGTGTTATAAATTTTAACTCCCCCTTTTTCTTGTGGAAATATGTTGTTATCTCACGGACACAAGCAGATTGTGTATTTTGTAGGTAGTGTAGAATAATACCATTGATTTCTAGTTTATTGCCATTATCTAACTAAATTAACTACTTCATACTATTTTGAATATGGTAGTTTTTCTTGAAGTCTTCATTGATACTATATCTTTTATTCTGGTGGAAAAACAACCAAATTTCAAGTAAAAAATATTGGAAGACAATTTCCTCGATTGGTTTTTAAGGTTCTCTATAGAATATAGTGGTAGATTGTAGCTATCTAGTGGTAAATTTGATTGATACCTTGATTAAGCAGGGTATCTGGTAAATTTTCATGTAATCATTGGAGAAGTCATAATGCATTTCCTAAAACATGAATAAGTTAACTTTAAATGAAGCTTTGGAGTATTTAGTGTCAACATGCAAACATACATATTTGGAGTGTACATAAATTTATTTATTTTTTGTACTAAATAAAAGTTTCCAAGACTTATAAGAAAAATGTGAAGGACTTGGAGTTTCATTTCATTTCACTTAGTTGAAGTTACTTGCTCAACATGGCTTTTTTTTGTGTCGTTCTTCCCGTAGGTTCTCTCCTTCCATAGATTTGTAACTTCTTCAAACGTCAAACCTTTAGTATGTGGCATGTAGAAGATCACAAAACCAACAACAGCAACAAACACAACCAAGATAGCCATAAAACTTTGACTAGTTCCAATAGCATCAACAACAGAAAAGAAACTAGTAGACATTATGACACTGCAGACATTCCACCACACATACCGGTATACTCTTCAGGATAAATCTCAGAGTTAACAGTCCATTTCATGTGCATAGAAAGCAATATACAAGGCGAATCCAGAAATAGCAAGCCAACCAAACAAGTGATTTGTGTTACCCTGTCCTATAATTTAACATGCTGCAAACAAAACTATGCATGCTCCGATGACACCTGATAAACTACCAAGAGCAAATTTTTTTCCTTCCCAAATGATCGACAAGGTAAATACCAAAAACCGTTCCTGCAACATTCATACCAGAGACAAAAAGTAAAAGAAAGAGAGCGGCTTGATTGGAATTGAATCTAGCCATCTGAAAGATTGTAGGACTGTAATACATGACAATGCTGATACCAGAAACCTGCTGAAATGCTTGAAGACCAGCACCAAAGATGCATGCCAATCTAATTTCTTTGAAGTTGAAAACATCAGTGTAGTGAACTTTGAGTTGTCTCTTGCGTTCTTTCTCCAAATTATGTTCCAAAATTTGGATCTCGTCTTTCAATATGGGGTATGAGTATATCTTAGAAAGTACAAGATTGGCTTCTCCTTTCCTATTGATCATGTAAAGCCATCTAGGGGATTAAGGGAGAAAAGACACGAGAAGAAGTTGAACAACAGCAGGGATACCAGCAAGAGCAAGCATCCATTGCCATGTACGGGGAACACTTGTGAAACCATAATTGACAACAAAAGAAAGAAACTGGAGCAGTAACAGAGAGCATACCCACACCCAAACCAACGAGTAACCGATCCGCTATTATTACATATGGATTTGGGGCTGCTGTCATCCGCTATTGTTAATTGTTAATTGTTATCTCTCTCCCGCCACACTACCGCAACTGCCGACATTGCTGTCATTTCCTATTTATGACTTTACTTCCTCAATATCTCCTCCTTTCTAGTTAATCAACCAATTACTTTTGTTTATTAACTTGTCTTTTCAAATAACTTCTTTTTTTAACACTTTCAAATTTCTATTTTTGTAACTAACTACATATCATTTCAAATTTTCTCTTTACATAAAAATATTGTGATAGCGATTTCTGTATTATAGAGATAAATATTAAAATTAAGATTGAAAAAATATTAATATAAAAATATACTCTTTTGGACAAATGTGTGTGCAGAGAACCCAAACAATAAATAAAAAATAAAAACAAATTGAGGAAACAACCGTCAATAAATTTTTTGTATTAATCTTGTTTTGGTTTCTTTTCATCTCAGACTTGTTCATAAAGTACAGTCAAACCGTCCTATAAGAGTAAGAAAATGAATAAAATTTTGGGTAGAAAAAGAAAAAGAAAATGATAATTTGACATAGTTTGGAGATTGAGATTTATAAATGGTGATGATCTTGCAAATCCTCCGATGCCATGTTTCCACAACCCTTCCTTTGTCTGATCATGTCTTCGTAAGTAAGCAGAAAAGAGAAAAGGAAAATCATAGAACCATTGACGAATCTCGTTATTCAATTCCTCATAATTAAATTTTTGCATTCACAATTGCGGTTGTGGTTAGCAATTAGCATTTGGATTTAATTAGAAAGATGACGAATTCTGGTTCTACGGTGCAACCAATGCCAGGAAGCTCAGGGTATTTAGATCTGTATCCTGAACGAAAAATGTCGTTTTTTGAGAATCCTTACATTCTTGGACTCGCTGCTGTTGCTGGCATTGGTGGGTTGCTTTTTGGCTACGACACAGGTATAATTCTTATTAATTAATTAATTAATTGCATATTCATATTTGATCCATCTATATATATATATATATATATATAATTGGCATGTGATTCAGGGGTGATATCAGGAGCACTTCTATACATAAAAGATGATTTTGAGGAGGTTCGAGAAAGTAACATTTTGCAGGAAACAATAGTGAGCATGGCAATAGCAGGTGCTATAGTTGGAGCTGCAACTGGAGGTTGGATCAACGATAATTATGGACGAAAGAAAGCAACTCTCATCGCCGACGTCATCTTTATTATCGGTGCAATTGCTATGGCTGTCGCACCTCATCCTTACATTCTCATAATAGGACGTCTTCTCGTCGGTTTAGGAGTTGGTATTGCATCTGTCACAGCTCCTGTCTACATTGCTGAAGCTTCACCTTCTGAAATCAGAGGTTCATTAGTCTCAACTAATACCCTTATGATCACTGCTGGACAACTCCTTTCCTACATCGTTAACCTCGCATTCACACGTGTCCCCGGCACCTGGCGTTGGATGTTAGGTGTTTCTGCTGTTCCTGCACTTGTTCAATTCATTCTCATGCTCTTCCTCCCTGAATCCCCTAGATGGCTTTTCATCAAAAACAGAAAGCATGAAGCTGTTGATGTTATTTCAAAGATTTATGATTTGGCTCGTTTACAAGACGAACTTGATTTTCTTTCGGCAGAGACTGAGGTAGAGCGTCAGAAAAACAATAAGAATGTGAAAATTGGAGATGTTTTTAAGTCTAGAGAAATAAGATTGGCGTTCATGGTTGGAGCAGGGTTGATGCTGTTCCAACAATTTGTTGGAATAAATACTGTTATGTATTATAGTCCAACCATTGTTCAAATGGCTGGTTTTCAATCCAATGAATTGGCTCTTCAAATATCACTTTTTGTCGCTGCTATGAATGCTGGTGGAAGTGTTATTGGTATTTACCTCATTGATTATTCAGGGAGGAAGAAATTAGCTCTTTGTAGTTTAGGAGGGGTATTTGCATCTTTGCTTCTCTTGTCTATCTCATTCTCAAATTCAAATACTAATGGATGGGTTGCAGTATTGGGACTAATATTATATATTGCATTTTTCTCGCCGGGGATGGGACCGGTGCCGTGGACGATGAACTCAGAGATATATCCAGAAGAATATAGAGGAATATGTGGTGGTATGTCAGCTACTGTGTGTTGGGTTTCCAATCTCATAGTATCACAGACATTTCTTTCGATTGCAGAAGCATTAGGGACTGGTACCACATTCTTGATTCTTGCTGGAATGACAGTGATTGCGATTATATTTGTGGTTGTGTATGTTCCAGAGACAAAAGGATTGACGTTTAATGAAGTGGAATTAATATGGAAGAAGAGAGCTTGGGGCACCACTCACATTAATAATAACTCAGACTCAGATTCAATAAACCTTCTTCGCAGCAACAATGATCAATCCTAGCTAGGTAGGTATAGATGAATCACCCTGTCTATCCCTTTCTGGATAGCTTTTCATTGCTAAATTAATTACTTTCCTAAAGTAATAATAACACAGACTACATTTAACCTCAAAAGCAATTCATTTAAATTATCTAGTATGTTGAGATTGTTGATGAACACAGTTTAGTTAAAGTGGAATATATCAAAGGTCTTGTGTTCTGTGTTGCTGCATGGTCTGGTAAAGTCAGACTTAAGAGTGCATACCCTTTCTTGTAACATATATTATGCTTATAGTATAGAGTGTATTGAAGTATTTGTCCACTACAAAATGTTGTAAGAAAGTACATCAATTGTATAATCCATAAGCACAATAATAAGATATGAATCTAAAAGACAATATGCTGACAATCTTTCATAAAGAATACAATTATCTTATTTCTTGCATTATTGTAATCATGCAGAATATTATTATTGAATTCTCCAATATCATATGTCCAAATATAATCGAAATGTCAAATACAGTCCACCAAGAGTCTATTATCACAATCACAATGTGCATAAGTTAAAATAATAATTACCTACTACCATATTGTTAGAAGTCTTGGAACCTAGTGTTTAATTACTTGTTGAATTTGTCTGTTGTGTTTGTAATTATCCATGGTCTGTACTTGGTCATTTTGGTGAAAGAACAACAAGAATGTGTATTTGATCATTTTGTTTGAATGTGTCTGTTGTGTTTTTAATACTTTAAAGAATTATCAATTTGTTGCTATTTGAAAGTACTTAAAAGTAGTTTTAGTCTTTATTGGGGAAATGAATTTTTTTAAGTAGGAAAAATTATATTTACCTACTCCAGTAACACCCACACGCCCTCTAATTTTAAATCCGACACTATAAATTTCTAATTTTTTTACCCAAACCGTACAACTTAGCTACAAATATTGTATATATTTATAATAGTAAATATTTTTGTACAGGACATAAAAGAATACATAATGGATTGACAAAACAACGTAAGAAGAGTCATGTGGCAAAATGATACCAATGTAAGTACAATCGAATATATATATTTTTAATGTTTCTATAATTGTCTGATGTTATTGATGCACAAAAAATTGTTCATTTTCAGGTAAGAATTAGGCATGTTGGTGAAACCAATTTGTTGATTAAAATAAATAAAAATTTGACAACTCTATTCAAATGAGTGGCGGGCATGAACACTGAAGTAACTATTAATAAGGTTTTGATACATAAATTAACTAGTAGGTGAGATAAAGGTAGTGTAGGATTTTGAGTAAGGATAAATATAGTTCTGTATACACGACGTTGTTTCGCGTTAGGTTTGCACATTGTATTATAATTTGGGTCAATATTTATACACTCTGATGCCAATTTGTATTCTACCATGAGTTAATGCTCTATAAATGTAATTTATCAATGTTGACATGTTTAGAAATAGAATTTAGTATAGTATATAATGTACACATTAAATCCATGAGCAAATGAACTGATTTTCAAATGCTTACATTGATTAAAATATATTAAACTAATTATTTTTCAACTATAACTTCAAGAATATGGATTTGAAGACATTTTGATTTTTAAGTAAAAATTAACCAATATTGACAAAGGATTGCACATGTTTTTACGAATGATAAACTAAAAAGTTTCTAATATGGTATTTCTAGACATTTTGACTTGAAAAAAAATAGTATTTAATCCTTTTTTCATAAGTGGTTAATTATATGACAAATTTGGTTAACTTTAACCATCTTACAAGTACAAAATAATAAGAGTGTCTTATTTGGTTATTGCGTTTTTGTTTGTGGTTTTCTTTGTATTGGTATTTGATGAAGTGGAGGTGTTTGTGAGTTGGGTTTGATCACGTTATCATATGAAATGGAAGACGTGTTGCTCTTGTTATGGTGTTAATAGATTTGACATGTTCTTACTTGTACTGGATTTGAACATTCAGAAAGCTGTATGTGGGACTTGTAGATAGGATTAGCGATTTAGTACACATTTATTCCTAACAAAAAAAACATCTAGTTTATGTCTATTTGTAATGAAAATTAATTTTGGTTGAATTTATTTTTGTGAAATTAATTTTTTTTAAAGTGAATTTAATATGATAGTTTACTTTTGAAAATTATTTGCAAATGTAAGTTTTATCAAATTATGTTGTTTGGAAGGTATGGATCAAAAAATTGAAATTTTGTAGAAATTAAAAGCTTATTTAATTAGTTTAAAATTATGTATTTTTTATAAATTCAAACATTTATATATGTTATTATAAGAAAACAAAACTATGCCACAAGTCATTTAACTTACATTAAAGTTTTAAATAAATCATTTATCTTGACACAAACAAAAAAGTGTTCATATATTTTTTTTTATATAATAATTTATTTTTGTGTGTGTTAACTTATTCATGTATTTTTAAAAATATTTATATAATTGAACCACTTTTCATTTTTACACTGTTTATATTACAAATTTTTCTTTATCATGTTAAGTTAGTCATGTATTTTTAGATATATTTATATGATTGAACCACTTTTCATTTTTAAACCTTTTCTATTATAAATTTGCCGTCCAAAGTCTTAGCTGACTATTTAAAAAGGTAAATTATGTGTTCAAATTTTCAAAATAACGTTTAATTCATGGCAAATGTTTTTTAATTTTTATATAAAATTGTGACCTCGTGATTGTCAACGAAAGGCTAGTTGGGGGCCATAGTGCAAAAATAATATTTATGACCGTGTATATAAATTGTAATATAATTAAATTAAAAATTAATGTTGATCCAACCGTGAAAGTATTTTTAAAAATAAAAGACTAGTTTGATATATAACTTAAAAATACATAATATTAATTTAATATTAATTTGATGATATAATTAAAAACATAGTTACATTATAAGTAAATAATCAGTTATTTTAAAATAGTTTTTACAAATAGATCTTTATAGAGTAAAGAGAGTTACGCATAAGTTAATCTAATTTTTTTAATAGTAATAATAATAAGTCAGTTTATTTTAATTTAATTAAAATCAAAAGAGTTGATGAAAAATATTATAAAAACTAATAGTCAAAAAAATTATAAAGACTAAATAAAATTTTATAGAAAAAAACATATATTCTCTTTATTTTAAAATATTAATAAAAATTAATTAATAAAAATTAATATACTTAATTTACAATTTTGACTAAATATATTAATTTTATTTATTTTTTAAAATAGAATAATATTTAACGTTTTCTTTGGGTATTTTATTATTCATAAAATAATAAATGTATTAATTAATTACCCGATGAATAAAAAGGCCGGTGTCGCGTTTTGTGTGGTCTAAAAAAACAAAGATAAGTGTAAGTGTATTATTTAGTGATAGAGACTAGCCACGTGGGTTGTTGGCCAGTTCTTGTCCTATTCAATGACCACCAATAATACACTTCAACATTTACCATCCATCTTTATGCATGTCACATTATGCATTGCATATCATGTCGTAATGTTTTTTTTTGGTAACATGACATATATTGTAAGTAATTAATATGATGATTGTTTTCGGTTAAAATTTTTTAACATACCAATAATTTTAATTAATAACATTTACCTAAACAATTTTACATGACATGCACTCTAATTTAGTTATGAACTTAATTTATATATCCACAATCTTGATCGTCTTAATGATTTGAAGAGTTCAATAGAATTTAAAAATTAACTCTTTAATAAAAAAAATATAATTTTAAAAATTATAAATTATTTTAAAATATTATATTTTTATCAATTAGAATCAAGAATATCTCAATCTCTTGAATTAAATCTATCAAACAAGTGTTTAAATGGATTTACTTGTTTTACACTATTATTAATGTCTTACATTGTCATTAATATTTCCTCTCATTATCAAGTGAATTATTTAAATTAAAATCATCATTAACAACATTATCAACATCAAGAATTTTAAAATAAAAATATTATGATTTTCAACATAAATTAGTGGTTATTTTATACAAATTTATCAAGAGTTTTAACTTAAGATTAAGTTATCTCTTCAAGTTTCTTCTTTTTTTAATTTCTTATATCAACATTCATACATTTTAATTAAATGAGACATATAAAAAACTTGAAATTTGTCACAATTGTGTCAGCTGATGATTAACTCTACAACATTTATTAGCAATCAACCTTATAGATTACTACAAACAATCTATTAGTAAATTAACAGCAAGGAAAATCAATTAAGTATAAGAATTACTAACATCTAGTTGTTAATGTATAAAGTTTATCTACATATCAGAATCATACAATTAAATTAAAATTCAAATTAAAAAATGCATAATTGAATTCAAAAATTAGAATCAAATCCAACTACAATTGGATTCAAAATTAGAATCAAATCCAACTACAATTGGATTCAAAATCAGTTTCAACAACTAACAACAAAATTGAATTCAAAAATTGCCAATTTAGGAAAGAAATCACAAAACCCAAAAATCACAATTTAAAAAACCCTAAAATCACAAAACCCTATCATCAAATATGCACGATTCTAACCTTTGTTGAATGATCAATCTTCTGTATGGATGGATTTAAGAAACGATTTAAGAAACATGGATTAGAATAGATAATAAGAGGGAGTATCAGAGTCGCCGTTGGTGGTTGGTGGTGGTGTCTGGTAGACTGTCACTGTCGTGAGTGAGTAGTGATGGTGGGTGTCGAGAGGAAATTAGAGAAATTAGATTTAGAGATAAGTGTATCCTGAAATTATCAGAGTAATTTCAGACTTTTTATATTTTGGGTAGAACCTATAGATATAAAACTTTAGAGTCGTCAAAATGTAAAAAATTAAGAATATCAATATAATTTTTCATATAAAAAAAAGTGGGACCCTCCATCATTGGAGGTCCTATACTAAAGGACATGAAACACAACCTTATCGTCGCCAAATATTTTTTATTTAGTTAATCAATTACAATTGTTAGATAGTTAATAATATTTATTTTGTTATAATTACTTATAAAGTCACTTACATGATTAGTTATAATTTATCAAATATATAATTTTTTTACAACGTCAATGCATAAAAATTAAACTCATGATTAGAGGTGGACATAAGTCACACCGACCAATCGAAATGGTCTACAACCTAGTCTACGCCATACCCAAGTCAAAAAAGTCACACTACATACCACATAATAAACATTTTAGTCTATTAGACCGACCTATTTAAATAAATATAAATAATATTTTTTATTACTATAATTATTATATTAAATTTTGTATTTTTGTTATATATTAAATTTTTAATAATTTACACATGTTAACATTCTTTAGTTTTTGATATATTTAAATATATTATTATAAAATGGAATTGAAGTATGATGTGTATAAAGTCATATTCTTCAAAATGTCATGTTAAATAACAAAATAGAGCTTAATTTAATTGACATATTAATTCGTCGATCTATTTAAAGATATGTTTGATTATTTATTCTAAAATATTAAAATAAAATAAATTTTTAAGCAGATTATATCATACTTCTATCAAGATCAGACTTAAATATAAGAAATAAACATACGACAAGTTACAGTTTAGACTTAGACCTTGAATTTTTTAACACTCAAGTCCAGCAAAACCTAGCTGGCCTTCTCCACCTTGTCTCCATAGTCTTTTTGAAAACCCTATTGGCATTAACAAATAATAATCAAAATCATATTACTTTTAATTAAATTAAGAGTAAAATAATTGAAATTCAATCATAAAATAAAATACATTATATAATGAAATATAAATAAATAAAATAACCAAAAAGTTGATATATCTGGTGTTGATTTCTAATTAAATATATAAACTTTTCAACTATAATTTTTAATTATATTTCATTTTAGAGAAAATATGATATTAAAACATTTTGATAAAGTATATATTGTTGCTTATTATCGTTCTCTTATTGTTACCAATATGATGCTTTTGCCATTAATGAATTTTATGAATTTAAAATGAGTTTCGACTTAATGATTGTATCAATTTACAAGGAGAATTTTGAAATGAAAAATAATATCTAAATATTCATACACCATCAACATCTCAATTGAGAAAAAAAAATCAATAAATATGATAAATTAATTATGTAATAGAAAAAAAAAGATAAAAAAATTAAAGTTACAAAAAAAAAATAAAGATATTTAAATATTTTTTTAATATTATTTAATATTTAATGAATATTTTTAAACTTATACTACCCACTAACCATTTTGATGCATTTAAATATATATAAATCGTTGTAATTAAATTTACTCAAATATTAAGTGACGACACTGACTAAATGCATACACATAATACTCTGATAGCCAGCTAACTTTGTGATTAACTCCAATTATTGCAATGCCTTACTATAGAAACAAAACCATTAGTTACAATGATATATTGAGATGTAGTGTTTTTGACTAAATACGATCCGAGACATAACATCAATTATTTAATGATTGTTGTATTAATGATATAAATAAATTCTACCCTACGATACGACTATTATAGTACATTGTGTATTAATGAATTAATAAATATACACAATAGGATACGATACAACTATTATATTATGTTGAGTATTAGATTGTGTATTAATTTTATAAATAAATTAAATACCCTACGATACGAGTATTAATGATGTAAATCCTGTCATATGATATGATACGATTATTATATTACGTTGAGTGTTAGATTATCTAATCTCATCTCATAATTATATTTCACACTAAATGCATACAAAATTTTCTGAGTAAATTTTTCTTTTCTTTTTTCAGTTATTGAATTTGAGTTCAAAGAATAGCAGGTATCCTTTCTCTATTTTGTGGAAGAAATGTTTTTCGAGTATAACGTTGTAAAATTTTAATTTAAGTTTGATTATTATATAAACATATAAATTAAAAAAAAATACTGTTACTTCTAT
>JBBPBT010000529.1:232835-244838 GCA_037974875.1 Cicer bijugum
TTTTTTTTTACATTTTAAATAGGATAAATTTGAAGTTTTATTAAAATGTGTGGGTAAGAGTATAAACTTAGGGGTAAGAGGTAAAAAAATTTAAGAAATATTTATACATGTTTTCAAATAATCATTTAGTAATTCATCTCCTAAATTATTGGACATTTGAATCTTCACAAAATTCACAATAAAAATGAACCATTTTCAATAGTTGTGGTTGTCATTTCAAAAATTCAATTAATTGCATAAGTAAATAAACTATTATATGCACAATATATCTTTTAATTTCTACCAATATATTTCATAAATAATTAAATTAGTGTGGAGAGAAAAGTATTATAGGAAAATGTGATTTATCAAAATGAATACAATACTTTTTTTAGTGTCGAATTATATAATTGGTTCAACTTAATCCTGTCCTCCAAGAAGAGTGGATTGCATAAAGATCATTGGAGTATCTTTTTTTTGGAGTGGCTATGACAGATGGAATGGAAGTATAGGAATGCAAGGATTTTTTCTCCTCCGGCTAGTGATCAAATGGAGCTCCATCATCAAATTGTTAATCTAGTGCAATTCATCATTCAACGAAGTATTTATTCCTTGGATCAAGATGGAGGAAAATGTAGAACCTCTATATATGTGTATTGGATTCCTCCTCCTAAAGGATGCTTCAAGATAAACATAGATGATTCACATATCAATGCTTTGAATTATTGTCACGTTAGAAATATGTGAATCAATGTAGAACATATTTTAAGTTGATTTGTTAATAAGGATGAATATGTGACAATTGCTACACAATATCAAATAAGTGTCATATGATATAGAGCATTTTGACCTAAGCAAATTTGAGGTTTCAATTTATCCACGTGTATAATTAATTTCATGATCCAAATTAACTAGTGGTATACTCTTAACAAAATATTCTAATTTTATTTATCCTCTATTTGAAGTTGTTCCAAATTCAATCTACGAACATTTAAACATAACTCATGCTTACTTTTCAACATCAAGTTTCCTTAAACTTATCTATTTATTGATTTTCTCACACTTTTGTAATTCATTCATCTCTCGCAAGTTTGAGTGTTTACTCTATTATGCACTACAACCACAAGATAAGTTATTTCAAACTCGATTTACGGATTTCACATCTCATGATTTCCATCTTTTGGCAATTTCATCAAGAATTAAAATAGTTACAGCAAGAATAAGAAAAATCAAAGGTGTTTTCTCTTTCTCAAAAAAAAACATCGATCTTCACTTTCTCTCTCTCTCTCTTTTATTTCTTTCTCTTGAGTCATATTAGCACAACGTAAACACTTGATGTAAATCTCATAAACTTCAAACCTTCCATTCCTCTCATTCACCGTTAATTATTCTTTTACTTTATTTTGTTATTCAACCCAACAACACCATTAACCACCACTACATATATGTTGGGTTTGTTTAGGTTTTTCTAGATATGAGATTATCATATGATTTTTCTATTGGGATTTCAAATCTATTTCCTTCTTCGGTTTCATCACAATGACTATATTTTTTAGTTTTTTCTTCGGGCTTATTTTTCAAAAGAAAATTGAAGAAGGGGGAAAGAAGAGAGGAGGTTCTAAGTAGTGATGGAGGAGATGCGATTGATCTTTTTTGTGTTAAATAATTAATGAATTTGTAGATTGAAAATGGATGAATATGAAATTGAACATTTTCTTTATTTCAAATAGTTAATATTAATAATTAGTTGTTATTTTTATTAGAGAGATAAGTTGAACATGGTTGTTATTCTAACTCTTGGAAACCACCTTATCACTCATATGGAATTGAACAATTGAATATGACGACTAACAATTTTGCTCTTGAGAATTAGGATTGTGGTTTTTATTTTTTTAAAATTAAGGAAGGGGATGTTATGATTAATTCATTTTAATTTAAAAAATAAAATTTTATTAAATTGGTTCAATAAAAAAATTTATTTTTATTTAATAATAAAATTTATAAATCACTTGACAAATTTTCAAACAAAATAAGACATTTAATTTGCATGAAATTAAAACACTCTCTATGATATGATCTATTTTATCCCCATGAAGTAACATAATTATAATGTAGGTAACATCTAATAACTATTATCATATTATTTTGAGTGAGGTCTCACATTGACTAACAAATTTCAATCTAAAAGAGGTTTTTGTTATTCCTCAAATTTAAAGTCACAATTTAGATTATAATTTCATGACCAAATTGATAGTTTAATTTTATTTAAAGAAACAATAATATTCATGGTGTCACTTAAGGTGTTGGTGTTAACAAACCAACTTAACAAAGGTTCTACACTAACAAATGAATTTTAATATGAGGGAGATTTTTGCTATAGCAATATTTACAATTTCATGACCAATTTGTTTAGTTTAATTATTATTTTTTTAAAAAGAAACAATATTATCCGTGCTATTTTAGTCATGTGAAACACAAAATATTGTCGCCAGTTCACAAAATATTAGGGTTTGTCACGACTTTCTATATATTATTGTATCGTATCAAGAAATGGTGGGAATTGATAATGTAAGTCTCAAGGGTTGTGCGCACCTGAGGTAGAGGATATATTGATGGTATACATGTGGGTTATTATTGGTTTGTGGGGTCATTGGTGTTTTGTGTGGCAAGTATTTCATGTGTGGGGTTTAGAAATTTGGTCCACAATCATCTTTATTATTTTCCAAGTAGAGTTTTTTTTGTTTCCATGTGCGTACTAGTACATTAATTATATTCGATTCATGTCTTTGTTGATTAATGAGTTTTATATTGATGTCCCCCATTGTTGGTTGAGGTTTGGATTTAGAGATTATCAATTATTTTGTATTACTATCCAATTATAGAACTATGAATAAGTTGCCAAGTCAAATGGGAAACTTTGAATATGTTTTTGAACACTCGTGTCTCTTTTTTTTTGTCAACGTGACCACCCATGTCTTTTTTTTTTGTCAATACTTGATCACTCATGTGTCAGCATGATATGAGATTATTGATGAACCAGATGCAAATGTTGGGAAAATGGGGCCCACGTTACTGATACTCAAGCTAAAATTGTTGGTGAGGCCCAAAAGGAAGGGACTAACCGTGAGGGCAGTGTCATGAAACATAAGTTTGAAAATTAAATGATGATGGATATGTAAATCATTGTTTTGGATTGAAACGCTAGTAAGTAGTGTGGTTGTGGAGATTGTTAATACAAAGAGGAAGGGAAGGGGAGGAACGATAGAGTGTATAAAGACAATAAAGGAAATAGGAAACCAATAAGAAAAGGTTTGGAGGAGCATGAGTTAAGTAACGAAGACTATACATGGTAATACGAATACCAGTGGGAGAGTAAATAAGGTGGCGCAAAAGACCAATATACTTCATTTTTTATGCCAAAAAGAATGGATGACTTCAAACAGGAAATGGTTGGTGTATTTATTCTCAATAAAGTAGAAATTTATAGATGAATTTGTCATTTAGGCAAATTTTGACGCATTTGGTTCACATAGTAAATAGATTAAAAGTAAAAGTTCATTTTGATTTTTGAAAAGTTTTAGGAGATTCAATTTAGTCCTTAAAAAAAATAAAAAAAAAATTTAGTTCTTGAAAAAATTAAAACCGAATCAAATTAGTCCTTATGTGAATCACCATTAAAAAATTGGATTTTATTTGTTGTTATAGAAAAAGATAATTAGGTCATTAAGAATAATTAAAAAAAATTAATTAAGTTTCTTACAGAGACTTTAAGTTTGTTGTTTAATCACTGTCATGAACTTAATTGTCCTTTTTTATAGAAATTACATGTGGGATAATCAAGTTGATGAGTCATTGTCATTTTTTATAAAAATGACATGTGGGATAATCAAGTTGATGAGTCGTTGGACAAATTAACAAAAAGAATTCTAATTTTTTAATTGTGTTTCACATAAAAACTAATTTGGCACGATTTATTTTTCTTATTAACTATAAATTGCTTTTATTTTTCTCAAGAGAAAAATTGAAACTCTCAAAATTTGTCAGGGATCAAAATGAAACTTTACTCGTAGATTAATATTAAAATTTATAAATATGATGGATTATATGATAGTAATTGAATAGTTGATTTTAAAATATAATTTATCTAATAGAATGTTACTGTCAGTGTAATCTTCCGGTGTAATTCGATTCCTCCCCGTATTTGATGTACTTAATAAATATCATTTTTGCCCCTCAGGAACATATACTACTTTTTAGTTTGTAGCTTAATAACACAAGGCATTGCTAGTCTGAAGCATGCTGAGTGAATGTCTAATGCATAAAAAATGACATTGTTGATTAAGCCTATGTTTAGTTTTGATTTTGTCAAATTCATCCTAAAACCAAAACATGCACCAAGTGTTGTTTATAAACCCTTAATCTCATAAGAAAATGCCCACATTGTATGTATATTTGTTTTCACGGTGAAAGTGGCACAATCATGTTGAATCACCGTCATTATGTAAAGTTGCACCGACTCTTCTTGATTTTATAAATCTTACCGCAAAATCAAACATGTACATATATAATAATAAATTTAGAGGATAACACTCAATATTTGACAAAAAAGAATAACACAACATATATATATATATATATATATATATATATATATATATATATATATATATATATATATATATATATATATATATATATATATATAGAATGGGTTGAAGTAAATATATCAGGAAAACAAATATAATAAGGAGAAATCGAATGTCCAAGATAAAGAATAAATGGAGTACAAGTAAATCTACATTCATATGCCAAAAGCTCTTATGAAGCCATTTTCTATGCTCTATCAAAATCTTCAGCTACAGAAAGCCTTGGCTTGTTCACCAGCTCACAAAGCCGATAATTCATGCCTGCCTTTATGAAACCTCTAGAGAAATACTTTCTGTGGAAAGCTATCCCAGAAAGGCAGCAAAAACTTTTTTACTTTATTATGACTTAACTGTGTGGGCTATATCTATCAGATATCACCAAAAAATATTCTTTGAAAATACCTGCAATGATATGCACACAAATTTAATGGACAATTTAAGGTACAAAATGGGTCATAAACCATTAGAAAGTGGGATATCATAGAAAAGCATTATATTTTATCTGCACTGAACAAATGGAAAAGCAGCTGCTTAGGCTAATAAACTATTTTATAAAAAAAAATCAAAATAATTGACGGGGATTTTGTAGAGGCAGCTATAATATAAATGGGGAGCAAAAAAACATACAGTAGGTCAATCTAGGTGGGGAGAAGTGGCTGTCTCTCATCATGCCCCACTCGATGAGTGGCCTGGAAATATGCATATCAACCACAAAAACAAGAGCAATCAGTTGAATGCATAAAAGACACTAAAATATGAAACAATATGGTGACAATCCCTACCTCCTCATTTGCTCCAGCTGCCATATTTATGAACGATTCCTTTGACCTGAAATAAACACAAGCGTTTGTTATTACAAAAAGAAGAAGGAATTGGTTTCCTTTCAAAAGTTTTCATGTCATATGGCCGTATACAAAATATCCAACAACTAAATTTTCAGAAAAACTAATTATGTAAAGGAATTGTTTTTCTCTCTTCATCCCCAGAATGACCATGTGGTTAGTTAACCTTTCTTAAATCTTCTGGGGCCCACAATTAAGTAGATCCCATGTCAATGACAACATTTTCCACAAAAAAAGTAGAGAGATCAGTGAAGAAATTAGTTAGCACCTTTGTTTGTCCTCAACATCATGCAGTTCTAACACACCATTGTGATCATCTCTGGCTTTTGACAACGGGGAAAAGAACTGAAGAGGAAATAAGCAGAGTGTTATAAACAATATGGCATTGACTAAATTGTCACCCCAACCAAAATAAAATAAGTGACTTATTTCTGACAGTATTATCAACCACAATCTTCCAATTTCATTTACCTGGTGCATTGAGATGAATACGATAGAAATACCAATGAGAAAGTTCATTGTTAATTTATGTCCAAATAGTACTGCAGATGCTATGCCCGTAAAGATTGTTGCAACTGTTGACGAGTACTTCTTCAAAATTGTATCTGCAACATATTAAATAGGTTATTGAGTGAAGGGTAACATGGCATCAACAAAATAGAAGGTAATGCAATGGAAACAATAAAAATGAGTCTGAATTATTGACCTGCATATTTGAAGAAAAAAGATGATAATATCCCTTGGGCAGCATTGTTTGCAATCAATAACATAGTGGCTTTTGAATGGCCTTCTAGGATATCAAAGCTGCTAGGACCTGGAACATTTGAAATAGCATTAGTACATTTTAAGCATCAGAAAAAAAACAATGTATATGCCATGGGTGAAAACTGAAAAGCATGTAAGAGCTTTTATATCAATAGATCTCTCAGATGTACAACTGTTGACACAATCAACAAACTAAATAAACCATCAACAATTAAACTATCTACTAAAGGAGAGTATTTATATGAATCCCTTGAAGTTGTGTGTGTATAGAAAAGAATCTTTGCTGCCTTCCTATGAAGACAAAATGATTTATGACGGAAACACTTGAATACAATGCAATGTCTCAAAAGCACAGAATCCACTCATCGCTTGCCAACTCCATCCCATTTTCATTTACGCAGATCTATTTTGAACTAGAAAATCAATTAGGTCAGTTAAACCCAACAGTTATATGTGTGTATCAAGATCTGGGTTAGTTTATATCAGCTGATATCAAATTCCTGATTTTATTTCTCTTGCCATATTTTGAAACCCAGAGGGTGAGTCCTGTTGTAATGATAAGATCTCTATCTTATAACTCTGGTCAGGGAATGGGGTAAATTTGCATATATCTAACCCTCAGACAACCACATGATGGAACGTCATCCTCTCAGTCATCCTGTATTTTTAGTTTGTAAGACAAATCCTAAGCGCCGTTTAAATTTATGTTTGCTCACTAGAATTTTCATCTGGCTCAATTTCAAATGGATTAAAAGTGAATATGAGATTGCAGCTTTTGAGAGATTCACTTTCTTACCTTTGACAATAGCAGTCACGAGTATTCCAAGAAAATTGAACATAGCTCCATACCCGTACAAGAATAAGTTCTGCAAATCAAAAATTTGAGAATCAGCATATAATCTGTAATATTAATAATAAAGCAGTTAAAAATGTCCTAGCAGGTTGGCATCACTAAAGTGCAGTTCTTGAAACTACCCATTTATTTTATTTTACTTCACTGTTGTCTTCCAGGATATCTAGATGATTCTTCTAGTTAGTTTCAGTCGTCAAACATCCCTATTAGTTTCTGTCTCTTAAGTACCACCCATTACAATTAAATCATATTATTTTTTTTTTTTTGAAGACATAGAGTCCAAGGCTATATTTCCAATAAAAACTGTAATACATTCCAATTTCTAATACAGTGTAAGCAAGTGTGTCTTCACACATGGACATGTCCGTGAGCACAAACTGGACAGTAATAAAGTGTTGATCAAAATACATGAAAAGGTCTAAATGGAACAAATTAACATAGTAGATTGTCCAACGTTAGAAGATGACAAAAATGTGGTCAATTTACGATTCTTTTTCCAATTCGGCATACTTCACCTGCAGATATATACTTGTATCATATTGGCTCTTCAAAGCATACTCATTATAAACAGAGGCCATTGACGGAACAGTAACCTGCAAAATAATTCTGGCATTAGTTCAACATATAAAAAAATTCATTGAATGCTTAATTGATTAGCACTAACCTAGGAAGTTGAATATTCTAGGAATACTAACAAGTAATCTAGGAAGCTGTACAATCTAGGAATATTGACAGATTTACTTAATTCTAACAAATCATAATAGATTAAAAATTCACTGATTGCATAATAATAATCAATTAACAGAACGAACAAATAACAAACATCACTTACAAAAATAAACGTATAGAGATATGCACTCATTGAGACAGGAACACCCAAAGCTGTACTTCCCTCGGGTAACGATCGTAATTGATTAACACTTATACCAATGAGCAAGAGAGCAAGGGCTTCCCACTGTAGCAAAATAATATATCAATTTCCAGCTTGATAAAAGAAATAAAAGCAATTTAGATTTATGTGAGGATTTCAACTTGTTAAATTCAATGGCATAGAGCCAAATAATGGCCAGAGTACCTCCTACAGAGTTCCCCTTAAATCCCTATATCCTATAGACATGACAGGTCTTATGCACTGACCTGAATGATTGAAAACCGGCGCTTCATAACCACCTTTAACAAAAGTGCTATAACTAAAACCTGTAACATACAGCCAGCTATTAAAAACAAGTTCAACTTCAACAGAAAAATATATATCCAATTGCCTCAAGGAATCATAGTCAGAAGACAGCATAAAAGAATAAAATATAATGGAGAGAAGAAAGTAAGAGAATTTCTTGAAATGAAGTGAAAAGAAAAATTCGGTTGAAACAATGGCTAAAAATTTGAGAAGCATTCAGCATCTGTCACAAGATATGCAATGTCTAAGCAAGCCATTATTTGGCTGGCAAAAATATTGATATTCAATCATACATACAACAGTGAACGAGAAATTACCTTCAAATTACTTAACATCTTCACAGTAGCAGGATTAAAATAAAGCTGCATGAAATGTGAAATCAGCCCTTAAGTTATCTCATTAACACAGCCAAGTAAATATATCAGGTATCATATGGATGCACAAGCAACACAAGAATTCATCAGCTAATGATAATATGAGTACTTTTGAAATTAGAGGGATTAGATAGAAAATTAGGAATGGGAGAAGATATACGTGTCATAACAATCAGTGTCAACTCCTAGTGTAGTCTACTAATACAGTGCTAGCACTATAAGATCATCAATAACATAAGATTCCTAAGTCCTAACAACTAAATAATCCTAATACTCTAACAAGCAATAAAAAATTCATCTTGCTTGTAGGAGAGCTTTGAATTACTGATATTATTAAAATAAATCCACAGCACAGGCACTGGCTACAAATATGTATTACCCATATGTGGGTCACATCTATTCACTTGGAAAAAAACAAGAGGTTACCGAGTCTTGACTTTAGAGGTGTGCACATCAAACCTAAGAAAAAATTCTAGTGACTAGCATTCTTATTCTAGCCTAAAGCCTTGTAAAGATCTCTAATGACTAGCATTCTTATTCTAGCCTAAAACCTTGTATATGCAATATTTATGGGATAATTCTATATACCTGCATGACAAACTTCAGATAGTTGTTTATAGCATACAGAAATGCTGGAACGGCAAGAAGGACATTGCTGCGAGCAGCCTACAAGAGACAAAATCACCACATAAAGGATAAAGATCAAGAAGCTATTGAGAATATCAAGCATTTTGGAATTGTTAAATTTCAAATATATACAAAGAAAAGACTCAAAGAAACTTAAACTAAGTCCCAAGAAGCAGGGAACATAGAGCTAGCAATAAAAAACAGTGAAGAAATATCTTATATCAGAAAGGAAAAAAAAAGTGAGATATGGTCTTCACATCTGTCAATTCATGCAAAATTAATATCGTACCTGCATAAGTGTAGAAATTGAGAGAAGAGGCTTCTCCCCAACTTTTTGATGCCTAGCCTGCACAGGCAATCAAACCTTAGACATGGCAAGATATGCCTAAATTATCATTCAGCGCACCTAAATTATCATCACCAGATAACCCCATTTCATCTCCAGAAAACCACTCAAACCCTACCATGCCCTAAATTATCATTCAGTGCACATCCTCTTCTACCATCATAATGGGTGCGTGAAAATCAACAGGTATTAGGGGTTTCTTTTCTTATAAAAAATTAAAAAGACAGTTGGAGACACCGCCATGTGGCACAACATGGATAACCAAAATGTGTTTTATTAATATGGATGGATGGATGTGGGAAGTATAGATGATCAAAGAAAACCCAAACCTTAGATATTCAAATTTTGGTTCCGTTTCTGGTTACTTGGAAAGATATAGGACAGATCCATATCCTGAAATTCACTATAGAACAACTCTAACTATTGCAAAACATCTTTTAAAGTAAGTAACTCAAAAAAGGATCATTGCAAATGATCAAAACTCTTTTTTGGGGTTATAAATTCTAATGTTCTATTACCCTTAACCACGGAAAGTAAGGGCATATCCTGCTCCCACCACAGTGGAAAAGCGGCGACTGCTCGTGAAATCCAAAATGTATGATATACTTCAAGACATGTGCAGGTGTTGTCTTCATAATTAAGTTCTACTTGACACATGCTTTAATTTGTGTGATCAATAAGACAGTATATATTTGAATATAGAAAAAGAAAAAGTGATCTTTACCTGGAGAAGAAGCATAACAATAGCAAAGAAAACCTTTGTGATCTCTGTCAAAAAATTAACACTAATTGGGCTAAAATTGAATTTCCCATCAACCTTGGACATATAGACTAGAATAGGCTGCCAAAAGAGAGAAATGGTATATGTCAGCATTAGAAACAACAAGCATTAATATTTTTCTATATACACACACTGACATGAAAAGCAGATCAGACTCTCAAAAATGAATATAATTTTTGAGTGACTTCTCCAATAATGTGAATGGAGAGATGAAAATCACCTGGAAACCAACTAACATACAGTCACCACCAACCAATAAGATGTTGAGTACACGTTGTTTGGATGATATCCTACTTTTGTGTCGATCATAAGCCCTTGATACAGTTTTGGTGGCAGGCGATACCAATTTGGAATGGCAAACACTGCATTCTATCATCCCGTTCTTCATCTATATCCCCCCACACTATCAAAGTATCAAGAACTCGATCTGCAACCGAATCAACAAAAACGTATATGTATATACATGATCATCCATAATTAAACAAAATTAATCAAAATAAAAACAGATCTCGTTCTTCAGAAACAGCTAAATACATCAATTAAATAGAAATTCCAAAAGAAAATAGAGATCCAAACCGAAAATACTACAAAATAAAACAACATATAAGTATATAAAGAGCTGAGATCTTGCAAGGAAGCGAAACATGACCGACAAAAAATGAGAAAGCGTCAACGTTAAGTATTGAAATTAAGATTTGAGGAAGAGAAGAGAAACCTAGATCGAGTCCAAACCGAGCATGGACGGAAACTCGGTGTGATCTGGAGCTGGAGGAACGTGATTTGGAGTGAGATTTGAGTGCGAGGGAGTCTGAAGGTGAAATCGATTTGAAATTCGCGGTGGTTTCTTTCTTTCTTTCTATCTATCTACCAACGGAAATGGAATTGGAGTTTAAGATATGCTAAGAATGTGCAGAGAGAGAGAGAGAAAGAGAGAGAGATTTGTGAATTGTAAATTTGGAATAGGAAGAGCGTTATGTAAATGTTTATGTTGTTATTACTATTATAAAGTTTTATTATAAAAGTTTTATTTGGTCGCTCGCTTTGAACTCACACAAAAAATTGGTGCGGTGGTGTTTGTGTTTGTTTGAGAGAAAAGGATACGACTACTGTGAGTCATGTAGCGTGACGGACCAATGAGATGTCAGGAAATCATGTTGATTTCTAGTTTGGTGACTCGCTATCTTACTGCTTCCTAATGATTAATTAATATATATTATTATTTCATTATTGCACATGAAATTGGTGTAGCTATTTTTTCAGGTTAAGACGTTTCTTTCGCTTCACTTTGCAGTGTTGTTGTGAGCTGTGTTGTGTGGGTGCGTGCACCGATTTTTTATTTATTACTAATTTAATATAGAAAATAAACTAATAGTTGGGAGGTAATGCAGTATGCAAGTGATGATTTATATAGCAAAACAAAGCTTATGAGGATATTCTTGTTCTTTCTTATAAATGCTGAAACTTTCCTTCATTCTTTATATTTACTTTTACCGGTCGTTTTTTATGATAAAATTACCTCAACTGTTTACAACCGGTAATGCATATACCTTGTATGAGAATTTGCTTTTCTTTTTTTTTTTTACAAAGAGAACTTGCTGTTTTATTTATAATAA
>JBBPBT010000529.1:245569-269489 GCA_037974875.1 Cicer bijugum
AACTAATGCTTCTTTGACCGCATATACTTTTTTCAAAGCATATAATTAATACTTCAATACTATATACACAAATAAATCTCCAATAAATTATCATTTTATTTTATTAATATTCCAACTATGTCTCGACGTGTTGAGTAAAAATAAAACTATACCCAATGTGACTAATAAATGACATTAACATGATGTAATATTAAAACTTAATATTTTATCATTCATATACACAATGATAATTATATATATAACAATTTTAATATAATATAAAATAAATACTACTTGTGGTCCCTTAACTTAATTTTAGTAAATAATTTAATTATTTTTTCTTTGAATTTGATCATTTATGTTTTTAAATAATTTTAGTATTATCCTTTAAGTGGGATTCCCTTAAGAAAAAGTTAAAAAAATTGTCATCCGTTTTGTTTTTTTTTTTAGTTTTCTCTCACATTTCTCTTTATTTGAGTTAAAAAAATTTGTTTAAATTGATGATCATATGGAAGATCTAGAGGGCTCACGTGATGGCATCAATAGCTTACTTTATGATACATTTAGGCACGTTGAAAAGGTAGAAGGTGGCAACAATGGACCCAATGAGGATGCTAAGAAGTTTCATAATTTAATTAATGAGGTGAAACAAGAGTTGTATTAGGAATGTAAAAACTTAACTAGTTTATCATTTATAATCCGACTTGTTAAAGTGTCTTCATGGGTGGAACAATGTATCCTTCAATGGTCTTTCGGAGTTATTGAAAGAAGCCATATTGAATATGAACATTCCCGAATCTTTTAACAAAACAAAAGCTATAATCAAGGATTTGGGTCTTGATTATAAAAAAAAGTTCATGCATGTCCAAATGATTATATGTTGTATTGGAAATAGCATGAAAACGACGATACTTGTAACACTTGTAAAGCTTTTCAATGGAAGGGGTTCCGTTAAGAAAAAGTTAAAAAATATATCCTCTGTTTTATTTTCATTTGAGTTTTCTCTCACATTTCTCTTGTTTTTTCATTTTCCTTCACTTGTTCTCCTTTTCATTTTCCTTCACTTGTTTTCCTTTTAAATTATAATTAAAGGATTAGTACATTGTGTACATCCCCATAGAACATTATGACTCTGTGTTATGGACATAATATGGTAGAGACATAATAGAATAATGAGCAGAATAGAGACATGATATGATATGAACATGTTAAAGAGTTATGGTATCATGTGTTTGTTGTGCACATGACAACAAACTTGATAATATTAGTTTATCATATTCAGTATTTGAATAAGAAAATCAAATGAAATTAAGACAAATATGAAAATAAGGAAAAACAGGTAAAAAAAGATAGGAGAGCGACATTGGAGAAGGGTTGACTGTGACAATGGAGAAAGAGAGGAGAGCGACATTGGAGAAGGGATGGATAGAAAAGCAAGATGGAGAGAAAGAGAGAAAGGAACACATCTTGTTGGAGCTAAAGAATGATAGAAAAACCTGTAGAAAAAAACAAAAATAAAAAAATATTTTTTAACTTTTATCATCTATAAAATATTATGAAATAAGAGTGAAACCTGAAACAAAACATTAAGATATGATAGGATAAATGTATATCCTATATCTTTATCTTGAAGGCCCTTATTTCTTCCCCTAGGTTATAATGCCTTTCCACTATATAAGAATAAATTTGAATTAGAAAATAATTTTGTTTGAAACTGTGGAAGTAGTAACTATCTTCGTATTTTTTCTTCTACATAGATTTTAACTTGGGACTTCCAATTCTTTTTCGCAGCCACCCGCAAATTAATTAAACTCATATACTCATAATTATTTTCATAAGGACGCTTAAAAATATTAAAATATCACGTCAAATACTCAATTATTTCACCACTGAAAAATGACAAATTCATGTTTCATAACAGATTTGTTGTGTTTTAAATAATTTTTTAAATTCCAAATGTCCTTAAATTATATATAAAACATTTTATATTGATATCAAAAATATAATATCAATTTCATATAAAAACTTTCTCAAGTTTTATTAATATATATATTAAAATTTTGTGTCAAATATGTATAATTTGAGAAAAGTAATCAGACCACAGTCATAATTTAAATTAGGACTAAAGTCCACAAAAACTGAATAAGGAGTAATTCTGTTGATTTACTACTAATTTTTTTGATTGCTCGAAATTGGTAGTAAATCCAATAGCGAGACGTAATAGGTTGTACTTTCTATCAGACAAAACAATCTTCTACTCTTATTATTCCTCAGGAAAATAAAGTACACCTGTGACAAACTATTTGAAGCAATGCAAAAAACATAATAATAATAATATTAATAATATTATTATCATTAATATTAATATTATTATTATTATTATTATTATTATTATTATTATTATTATTATTATTATTATTGTGAAAGAATCAATAAGAACATCTATGAAACTGCATTCTAATTTGTTTCCCTGGTCTACATTTATATGTTGCCGAAATTTAAAGCAAAGTGTTGATTTTTGTTTTTTTCTTTTGGTACAAAGTGATCATTTTATTATTATCATTAATTTTATTTTTTTCTAAATAAAAATAATAGAGAAATGTATATACAATTACAATCTACCAAAGTTCAAATTTAAAATATAACATTACAATATCAATATTTAATTGAATTAAATCTTCCGGATGTCGATCATTGTATTCTAATTCTAATAATATGTGAATCTAATTGAGACATGTATTATCAACATTAATACATATACGCGCTGCACTCATTCAACTCCTTATCACATTATCAACAATATTATATCTATCACATAATTTTCTTTATTCTCTTTAACTCTTCATTTCTTAAGGTGTATACACTCTATGAATATACACCAAATTTTTTCCGAATATTTAATTGTGTACAAAGTGCAAAAATGATTACCTTTGTGGCAAAGTTGGTCTGACGACTTTCTTCTTACTTTTCCACAATAGTAAGATAAATTTGACAAAGTACTCTCTATTTAGTTCTTAAAAACCTCAAACGTAAAAGGCACCTTTTTTTGCATGATTATTATTATAATAATTATAAAAAAATATAAATGATTTATTATTATTATTATTACAATTCGCCATTAAACTTAACTATCTAAATATTATAGCATAAATAGTTTAAGCAAATATATTCTACAGTCTGTTTTCCTTTTTTATCAACAAGGCTGCAGGTATCTTTCATGGTGCTAAGTTGTCTTCAAGTTGACCATTTTGAGAATGTATCTACACAAATAAAGGAGGGACAGGTTAAAGAGTTGGAAAAAATTCAACATCAATAGAGAAGAGGAAGGTAAACTAATAAATAACACAAGACAATTCATATTCAAACTGGGGAAGTAAATCCAAATTTCAAAACTATAGTTGAGAAAAGCGCTCTAAACCCATATGATTGCTCTTTACCATTATAGTTAAGCGTTTTCAATGTTTTTATAGTGAGAAGAATAATATCTTGATCATTGAATTTGACCATGGATATCAAAATTACAACATAAATCAAGTGACTTTTTCAAGTTGTCGCAATAAGCGAGTATAAATGGTCACAATGTCACATGAATGTTTAAAACTATCAATCTTGACTATTTAAGTAATGGTTACATGTTATGATGTCAAGATTTACCCACATATAATATAAATACCATCATAGTATCATCATACCCAATGTGGTAATACTATTTTTTATAAATCTTAACCATTTAAGTATGGTTACATCACATGTCAAGATTTACCCATCATAAAAATCTTAATAGCAACATCGCACTGAATGTGGAAATTTCCTTTTTCAGAAGGGTTCATTATGATTGAACCTTTAAAAGTTATTTAAACAGCTCATGCTAGTTCCAGCTACAAGTATATTACAATTAAATTATAAGAAGCTAGCCAGCATTCATTAACGCAAGATCCGCAAAATAGGGTTAGCAGGTTCATACCAAACCAAGGGCTTCTCTTGCAATGCCATGACTGTCCTCGCTGCAAACTTTACCAAAAAGAAACATAAGGTGTTTTCTTTGTTCTAGTTTCAAGTGTTTCTCTAGGCCTCGACTAACCATCTCCATTTCCGGCTGCAGGGAAACACCCAGAATAATAAGTGCTATTAGAAATCAACAAATCAATTCATAAATCACATGGTAAGCACAAAAGTCCCTCTATCTACTCATCCAAAACAACATCTTAATGCTTGTCTCTAGGGAGTGGCCATTTCATACATGTATAGAGATTGAGATGATTAGCTGCATTTTTCTTTTTTTCAAAACCAATGTGTTTGGCTCTCTATACAACGGAGGATTTCTTATCCACCACTTCCCATACAATCAGACATTTTCTTTCTAAAAAAGTAATTTATATAATACAAATAATAAATTAAATTGAACAACTTTAATGAGTGGTTAACCATACGGTACTTGTGTTCTTATCTCTAATTGAAATTTTTTTGCAAATTATTGTTTAAGGTACAAACCGAGGATTCCTCAGGAGGAAATATTCGTAGAAGAAGGCATATCTTTGATAGTTCTCCCAAAGCATCAACATGTTTGCCTTGCATTTCCAGAGCCTATAATTGAAAACGCCAAAAAAGCATCAGTTTTAATGGAACATTCAAGAGGATACACGTGAACGTCGTAGAAAAATAGTTAGAAGAGGGCTAAAATTCAAGCATTAAGTTACACACTTTAAGGTTAAGCACTCATTCTTACAAACCCTATTCAATTTATAGAGTATACATTTGCAAGACATAAACTAGCATCCATCTAATTCTTTCATTCGTGTGACCATCAAAGAAAAAAAAAACATAGAAAATGTTCATAATAAATGGCATGATACTATACTACTTTTAAGAAAAAATTAGGAATTTAGGGCATATTTCTAGTAACAGAATCGAATATAAATAGCTGACAATATTCTAACTGAAAATATGACCGCCTTTAATATACTTCTAGTTGCAATAATGTAAATATTGTAGAAAGCCAAATGCTTAAAGACAAGATTACCATATCAATCATAAGATTAAGAGTAAGAAAAATTACCCAAGCCTGCAGAAGACAAGAGCGTGTACGGGCAGCCACAGCTGCAGACACAATTGTTGCGGCACGAACATTTTCAAGGCCAATGTTTTCAGCAAATCCAGCAAGGAATTGTTGAGAATCCTCGCCATGGATTTGAACTGAAGTAGAGTAAGTTGGTGCACTGAATATAAACAAAATCATCATTAAAACATGAGTATACAGCATCATTAATATTAAAAGCTGCTACCTAGCAGTAAACAAAGAGATAGACAAAAATCCAGGCCTATGAAGATCACACCTGCTGCAATCATCTAAAACAAAATTAACAGATGCTCGATACAAGGAGTCCCGAATATTTGCTGGTTCAACAGACACTTGTACACCAGAATTTCTGCATAGTTGACGTAACTGTTCATGTGTACATGCAAAAAACAGTCGCCGTCAATACATGAATAAATTTCCCTGAACTATAGAAATGATTTATTATATGCATACTTCAATAATAGAATTAGCAATCATCAGTATGGTATTTTAATTATTCAATGCTCACTAACAAGACAAATGCTTAACATACATTTTATAATTACACAAAACCTTGGTACCACGTTTCATTAAACCATTTAATATATTTACAAAAAGGAATACCTTTTTCAATTTAATACCTATGCAAGCTGCACTAACTCCGGCACGTACCACATTAACATTTATGTTCTAGTTGTGGTAGAGTGTACTAAAGGCCTACAATGTTTTATTATAACAGGCAGTAAAAGAAAACTAGAAAAGCAATATGAAGCTCAGCAATGTAAATACTACTAATGTTCCAATAATGAAAAAGAACAAATTCAACATAAAATTGCAGACATAATCTGACACTGAAGTAAATGAGTGGGGGAAAAACTAACTTGAATGATATCAGTCTCAGAGATGTCTTTTGCGGCCATTCTACTGTCAATAATTACTGGAAATCAAGTAGGGTGAGTTGCATGTTGAATTAAAGGATTGGAAAACAGTAGACAAATTATGAGTCTGAGAAGTGTATCTTTACCTACAAAGTACACCACAAGAAAGTGCATAAATAAAGAGTCAAAACAACAATTTTAACACCGACAAATAATTATAAAAGTGACAGAAAAAAGCATATGAATTAAATCCTAACATGAAATCCGGTAAAAATGAATAGCAAGTAAAGAATGAGAGTAAGAAAGAAAGAAAGACCTCGAACTAGTCTATAAGCCTCCCTCTTGTATTCCTCTTGTTCATTCAAGTCCAAGTCAAAAGAATTGAGATTATTATTATTAGGCCACCACTTGGGCAATTTTCTTTGAATGACAACTTTATTCTTGAAAGAACGCTTAATAGACGCAGTGTTGTTGTTGTTGTTGTTGTTGTTGTAATTATTGTGGCCTAATCCAACAACGACTTCTTTTCCACCAAGACTTCGGTCCCTACGCACCATAGTCCTACCATTAAAACTAGAAGCGTTTCCACGCGTTAACCTAGAAACCAATTCTACCAATACTCTAAGAAGAGAAAAAGCCACGAGGGTTAAAGCCGCTGATGTTCCCACGAAGTGCAATGTGGAAGGTCGACACGAAACAACGACTCTGCGGTTGTCGTCTAGAGTGAACAGAGTCTGCAAATCGCGATAGGCTTCTTTGCCGGAAGAAACGAATTGGCGAATATTGGAATGGAAGGAAGGGAATAGTGTGAGGTCTATTACGGCTTCGAGAATAGGTTCTGAATAGGTGGTGTTGGTTGTGGTGAGGGTTGAGTGTTTGATTTTATTGCGGCGGCGAGTGCGAGTGCGACGTGCGAATGAAGCGAAGACGCGGCTGCTGAAGCATGGTGATGAGGGTGGAAAATGAGTATGATAAGAAGGAAGAGTGGGAGAAAACATCGACATATCAAAGTCACTACATGTGTTGTGTTGTTGTTTATGTCTTCTGAACTTCTCCCTCACTTGTGCCGTCACAGCTGAGCCTACCGACCCCAGCTGAGCTCGATGTCAAATTTATACCACCCACAATTTTGATTTCTTTATCTCATCTATTCATTTGTCTTTTTTTATTTATTTATAAATAAAAACAAATGAATTTATACGGATCTAATCCAAGCATAAAACATTACATCGCCTATATCACATAAAAGATATATGACATCACTAAAAATATTAACCTACAATGTAACAAAGTATATAGATTCAAAATATAACAAAGAATCACAATTGCCTAACTTTGTGGTGGGAAAGATACTCCACCTTTATTAATGTTAATATGATGCTTCAAATGTTTTTTCTCAAATAAAAAAATAAAAAATAAAAAATGATAAATCGACTTAAATCGACCATCGTTGTTGCATGTCCTCATTAAATCAATTTTTAAGATTTAGATGATGTTATTTTTTAATTTTAAAATAATGAAAGGACAAATTGAACACCGCAGATAGCATTTTCATCTCCTCCACCACTCTACGAGAGTCCAATATAATCGTTCAAATGTGACCATCATGCACTCCGACCACCGGTGCCATCTCAATCAGACATTGGAAATAGTCTGATGATGTTTCTTTTGTTGCAGCTACTACATGGTGAGAGCACATATGATATGGTTCAATCATGACGACATTTGGTAATGAACCGTAGTGAGGATGCAACAATGGTCGGTTTAACGAAGAAGGCAGTGGTGTGAGCCAACGATGATGATACAATGGAGGTTGATTTGGATGACAACAGTGCTGCATACACATGCATGTTTACCATTTTTTACATTTAAGAAAAAAATAAAAACACGTAACTATGTTTGAAGCATAAGATTGATCCAACCATTCATAAATAATGAAAGGTAGAGTACCTTGTTAAAACAATGTTAAAACAGAATTGTAAACTGAAGAAAATGGAATAGAAAAGATGAATTAAAGAAAATCAAGAAGGGTTTTTCTCAAGAGTGTATTATTAATTCTGTCACAATTGAATAGCATAGCAGTTACAACTTTGTTAACTGAATTGCCTTGCAATTCAGCCCCAACCAATTAACTCTCTAACTACCTCTCTATTGAAGACTAAGCTTCTGCTATTTATACTAACCATCATAACAAATTAGTTAGGATTTACAGCTGGCACAGCTCAGCAACTAACTGAATATAACAACCTAGAAATTAAGTTTGGTTCCTTCTTTCATACACCTTCCTAATAGGAAGCCTTGCTTGACTAGCAATCCTATCAATACCCCCCCCCCCGAAAAAAAGAACTATCTTGTCCTCAAGGGGAAAAGACGGAAAAACCTCCAACATCTTGGAAGCTCGCTCCCAAGAGTTATCACATGATGGCAAATGAGCCCATTTCACCAAAACCTTCATATTGCCTCCAACGTCAGTCCTCCACTGCAGCATATCTTCTGGCTGGACAGCCAATTCAAGCTCCTCAGTCAACATTGGTGGCAAGGTCTGAGGTGAATGTTGCGGTTTCAAAGCCTTTTTAAGCAATGAAACATGGAACGTCGGATGAACTTTAGTTCTGAGCGGCAGCTTTAGCTTGTAAGCCACATCCCCTACTCGGTTTAGAATCTGAAAAGGACCATAATACTTAGGAGCCAATTTAGCATATGGTCTATCAGCCAAGGATTTCAATTTGTAAGGTTGAAGTTTCAAGAAAACCCACTCCCCAACATCAAAATTCACCAATCGCTGGTGCTTATTTGCTTGTGCCCGCATCTGATCTTGAGCTTTCAGCAAATTCTGTCGCAAATCAACCAGTAAATCATCTCGTTGTTGGGCCAACTGATTAACATCATCCAACTTTGATGGAATGGTGCAGCTCTTAATCAACAACGGAAGGTCCCTTCCATATAAAGCTTTAAAAGGTGTCATTCCAGCAGAGATATTGTAGTTACTGTTAAACCAGAACTCAGCCCAATGCAACCAATTCAACCAAGTCTTGGGCTTAGGCCCGACAAAGCACCTAAGATAGGTCTCTAAGCACCGATTTGCAACCTTTGTTTGACCATCCGTTTGAGGGTGATAAGAAGTGTTACGCTTAAGATTAGTTCTAGCCAATTTGAACATCTCCCTCCAAAAACTGCTGAGAAAAACCGCATCTCTATCCGATACAATTGTAGAAGGAAATCCATGAAGCTTCACCACTTCCATCACAAACAAAGCTGCTACCTCCTTAGCATTGTATGGATGCCCAAGAGGAAAGAAGTGAGCATACTTTGTAAGTCTATCAATGACTACAAAGATTGTATCCTTGCCTCTAACTCGTGGAAGGCCACCAACAAAATCCATAGAAATATCTTGCCACACTTGGCAAGGAATAGGCATCGGTTGCAGTAGTCCAGCTGGAGATAAAGTAGAGTACTTGTTCCTTTGACATACATCACACTCTTCAATAAACTTCTTGATATCTCGCCTCATGCCTTCCCAAAACAAGAAGTTAGAGACCCTTTTAAACGTTCTGAACAATCCTGAATGCCCTCCACAAGGAGAATCATGGCATTCAGCCAAGATAAGTGGTATTTTGTTAGAACCCTTAGGCATCACCAATTTACCTTTATACAAAAGCCTTCCCTTCTTGAACTCATAACCAGAATGAGAAGTAGGAGAGACAATTAAATCCTGCACCAACTGCTTCAATTTAGGATCTTGTTGCAATTCCTCATCCCAAGAATCATCATCTTCCACATGTAGAACTGAGAGGGCAACATACATATCTCTCCTAGACAAGCTATCTACTGCAGTATTCTCCTTTCCTGGCTTGTATTGGATTTCAAAATCCAAACCAATGAGCTTGACAGCCCATTTAAATTGCTCAGCACTGAACAATCGTTGATCAGTCAAGAACTTAAGGCTCATTTGGTCAGTCTTCACAATGAAATGGTTGCCCAAAAGGTAGTGTCTCCATTTGTTCACAGCCTGAATCAAAGCCATAAGCTCCCTCTCATAAATAGACCTTTGTTGAGCTCTCAAGGATAAGCCTTGACTCCAAAATGCAAGGGGTTTACCCTCCTGCATCAAAACAGCCCCCAACCCCTTACTAGAAGCATCAGTTTCGACTACAAAGGCCTTAGTGAAATCAATTACAGCCAACAAGGGAAGATCAACCATGGTTGTTTTCAAAGCCTGAAACGCAAATGTAGCTTCCTCAGTCCAACAAAACTTGTCTTTCTTCAAAAGCTCAGTTAAGGGTTTGGCTAATTTACCATAACCTTGGACAAAACGTCTATAATACCTTGTTAATCCAAGGAAACCCCTAAGACCCTTCACATCCGTAGGAATAGGCCAAGACGTCATGGCAGCGGTCTTGGAAGGACAAGCTGCCACCCCTTCTCCAGAAATCACATGTCCCAAATACTCAAGGCTAGACTGTCCAAAGCTACATTTTTTCTTATTTGCCTTCAACCCATTTTGCATCAGCACTGCCAAGACTTGGTGGACATGAACAAGATGAGCTGACATATCCTTGCTATACACCAAAATGTCATCAAAAAAGACCAGGACAAACCTCCGGAGGAAAGGCTTCAAAACCTCATTCATGAGGGTTTGGAATGTGGAAGGAGCATTGGTGAGATCGAAAGGCATCACCAAGAACTCATAATGCCCCTCATGAGGTCGGAAAGTCGTCTTCTCTATATCATCTTCCTTCATCCGAATTTGATGATAGCCTGATTTTAAGTCAAGCTTAGTGAATATTGTTGCTTCATCAAGTTCATCCAGCAACTCCTCAATGATAGGGATGGGGAATTTGTTAGGTATAGTAATTTTGTTGAGAGCCCTATAATCCATGCAAAAACGCCAACCCCCATCTTTCTTTTTGACCAAGATGATGGGACTAGAGTAAGGGCTAACGCTCGGTCTTACAATGCCAGCCTCAAGCATTTCTGAAACCAATCGCTCTATCTCCGTTTTTTGATAGTGTGGATACTTATACGGTCGGAGATTAGGTATCTCAGCCCCCTCCTTTAACTGAATTGCATGATCTAACCTCCTTTGGGGTGGAAGACCTTGAGGACTCTCAAAAACCTCAGAATACTGCTGAAGAACCTCTGAAACAGCTTCAGGGATGATTGAAACCGCTGCTGGTTTCTGTTTTGCAAAATCGTATTGAATCAACAAGCCTTCCCCTTCTTCCTTTAGATTTGCATGAAGGCTGCATAAGACAATCCAGTCTTAGTTAAGGACGGATCACCAACCAAAGTAATCAGCTTGCCATCTCTAGACAAGATAAGCTCCAGCTTGCCAAATTTGGTTTTGACCTCTCCCAAACAAGAGAGCCAATCCAAACCCAACACCAAGTCCACCCCTTGCAGGGAGAACAAATAAAAGTCTTGCCTAATTTCCATTCCTTGCAAATGCAAACTCAACTTGGGACACCTTCCCTTACATTTCACCCTATGACCATCCCCCAATTCCACAATGTAAGAAGGAGTATCTTCCACAAGCAAGCTCAGTTTCTGAACTATTTCATGAGAAATGAAGCTATGCGAAGCTCCACAATCTATGAGTACCAAAACAAAGTGGTTTTGAACTACCCCTTGTATCTTCCAAGAATTTGTGGAAGTCAGCCCAACCATTGAACAAAGAGACAATTGTAGAGAATTGAAAGTTTCTACCTCATGAAAATCAACATCGTTGTCCTCCTCGTCATCTTCTTCTAAAATAATCATACGAAACTGCTTATTTTTGCATTTATGGTCTCTATGATATGGCTCATCACATCTGAAACAAAGTCTCTTCTCCCTTTTGTCTCTCATCTCAGCCCCGGACAAACGTTTGAAATCACCACCCCTGATTTTATTCCCTTCCCAAGCCTGAACACTCACCAGATTAGTAGCAGAGGTCTCACCCTCAGTTTTCTTATCCAACCAAGGCTTAGTATCAATAGTCACAGTCTTATTGTAAGAACTAGCCTTAGAATTAGTGACTGGCTTAGTGAAGGTGTTGGTTCCTTTCTTGGTCCAAACCAGATTCTTCTCCTCAATCATAATAGATTTTTGAATTAAACCCGACAAAGACTTTAATTCATAAAGTTTTACCTCCACTTGAATTTCCTCTTTCAAGCCATTCATGAAAATTCCTCGTGCGAATTCTTGATCAATGGTCTTCAAAGCTCCAACATATTTCTCAAACTCCTCCACAAATTCCACCACAGTGCCTGTTTGTTTGAGGGCCAGCAAGAACTCAAAGGGATTTTGAACCATTGAAGATTGAAACCTACGAACCACCGCTAGCTTGAACCCGTCCCAAGTTGGTTCAAGATTGCACCAAGCCCACCAGTAATACCAGCTCAGTGCTCTACCCTCCATGGCCACCAAAGTGGCACGCAACTTCTCCTCCTCGGGGACGCTTCGCAATTTGAAGAATCGTTCCAAACGGTGCGTCCAACCGTATGCATCGTCACCTGAGAAAATCAGGATCTCCATCTTCCTCCACCGGTCGCGCTCAACGTGTTCACCCAGGGATCTACCACTGTTGCCGCTAGAATCAATCTTGGTCGCGAGTGCAGCCAATTGATCCTCCGTGTGTTTGGCGCGCGCCTCTGCCAACTCGAGTCGTGTGCGCCATTCCTCACGCTCCTGTTCCCGATCACTTGAATTTCTCACCATGCTTCTTGTCTTCATGCAATGCGCAGTAGAAGAAAGCAAACTCAGGGCACCAGATCGGTGCTCTGATACCAGTGTTAAATCATAATTGTAAACTGAAGAAAATTGAATAGAAAAGACGAATTAAAGAAAATCAAGAAGGGTTTCTCTCAATAGTGTATTATTAATTTTGTCACAATTGAATAACATAGCAGTTACAACTTTGTTAATTGAATTGCCCTGCAATTCAACCCCAACCAATTAACTCTCTAACTGCCTCCCTATTGAAGACTAAGCTTTTGTTATTTATACTAATCATCCTAACTAATTAGTTAGGATTTACAGCTGGCACAACTCAGCAACTAATTGAATCTAACAACCTAGAAATTAAGTTTGGTTCCTTCTTTCATACACCTTCTTAATAGGAAGCCTTGCTTGACTAGCAATCCTATCATACCTTTCCTGCCACAAAGTTAGACAATCCTAATCTATAGAAATTCTTAGAACCATACATTAGACTTCATTCATCATCTGAATATAATAACCATACATGTTCTTAGAATCATACATTCGACTTCATACATATAATAAATAACCATACATGTTCTTGGCTCCCATCCAAATTCTAAAACATAAAGGGAGTCGTCATTGAGTTGCTAACTGGGAAATCAATTTCAAAAAAAAAATAAAACTGGGAATTCAATTTTCAGATTGTCCAAAGTATCTCCCCGCAATTGTAGCCAATATATTCAACATTACAACCTCATCATCGACTTCAGCCTTTTCGGCACGAATGCTAGCGCACTTCCGCAGTAGACTCCTGAGTGCGGCGCAAGTGTCAGCATCAAGTGGAGCATCTACTGCTGCACAGAGAGCAAAAAGCCACATGCAATCAATTCTTGTGATGGTATTTTCAGGCTCTAGCAAGCGAATTCGTTTCAGCAACATTGATACTCGGGCTACAGAGTCCATTCTTAGGATTGCAGAAAGCAGGGGAGGAGTGGGACAGCTGCTGCTAGTTTGATCTATGGATGTTTTCGATCCAGGATTCTCCAGAGGCATCGCACTATCCTCATCTTCAGGTGTCAAGATAGTAGGTTGATCAATTGCCTTACCAATGCTCTTATGATTATAAAGGAGCACATCTTTGTTCATGGCTCCAAAATTATTGCCAGACAGCTTTGTGGAATCTAGAGATTGTTGATTACCAGAATACACACTTGAACCTTCAAGACTTGACAGATTCTGGAATAACAAATTGGGAAACAAGTCAGTCCATAGTATATATAGTATTAAAGCAAAACCAGTACACTCCACTTCCAAACCAGTACTTTGTTACCAAGACATGAATTAGCATCCAATAACAAATAAATAAAATAGTCTGTCCATTGGTTATATTATATGGGTCCAATTTGGTCATGAGACTCTATGATATAGCATTAATCATTTCTAATGAAGATGAAGGAAAAAAAAAGGACAGATAGAGTAAGGTTCTTAGAACACCATACCGCTCTCAGTGCTGAAAATTCTGCAAGAAATACATCCTCCCACTGTTTCAATGGCAACAGATGCTCAGGACACTTTGCAATATCAGGAATCTTGGGCATGTAAGGACTTTGTTCCTTGTTAACTTTACTTCTATCAAGTTTGGATACCTTCACTTTAGGAATTTGATGTGCCTCCCACCTAAGCAACAAAATAGTTTAAAGGAACATGTCGTTTCTCCTACTAGGTAGGCAACAACAACAAAGTTTCTCCAACTCAACACCATTTAATAAAATCTAGATGTATGCCAAAGTTAATACCATTTCCCTAGTATTAGTGTTTTAATCGTGTTCCTGGCAACCACAGCACAAAATATCTCCACAATATAATTTCCCAAAATTTAATCCACAGAGCTCACAACTGTAGACATACTTTGAACTATGTTTGATGGAATTTATTGAAAATTTTGGTACCCACTGTCATTTGTAGGTTGTAAGTGGAACCCCACACTGTATTAATACCTTACACATTACTAAGCACATGCATAATGTAATGCCAATTGCAGGTTAGCCCCAGATTTCTGTCACCGACTTTTGTTTAGAGTTTCAACCAAATGTGTCAACTACAACTATAAGTTCAAGACTGACTAGAAATTATACAACACTATTAAGTTCACTAAAAGTCAATGGCTAAGCGGTTAGAGTCAGTTGTGATGCAACTTCTCAAAACCTTTAATAAGGAGCTAGAGTGATCCTCAATAATATTGAGAAGCATTATTCTAGGGAGAGCAGAACAACAAAAAGAAATTATCAAGAAGAAAATAGAATTCCAAAGCATAATTTGGCTAAAAGACCAGCAATTGGCTGCTGAAATTTACAACAATACCTGACACGCCTAAGATATTCCCATCCATCTTCTGGTGGACCAGAATCAAAATTAGGTTCTCCCTCTACATGAAATGCAGGCCTCTGTATGCTAGCATAATCATCATCACTATCTTCATCTTCACAGTACTCTTCTGAAACTGAGCACCCATCCTTACCCATAATACTATGAGTATTTGAAGGGTCAACAGGATTCACACTTCCACTACTTTCCATGAGTTGTAGACCACTATCTGTATTTTCACAATACACTGCACCTGAAAGCAATAACAAAACTTTCAGCCTGAGTAGACAGGCATAAAACGGAATAAGAAATACAATTCAGCTTATGTAAATCAATAAACCAGCAAAAAGTATCCTCATTCAAACACAATGTAAACAGGAAATTAAACTTTTCATTGAAAAATCAACAATACACTCTCAATATACAAATGTAAACAACAAAGCATCTTCATTACTGGGTGACCTAAGCAGTCTTTCAAATTTACAATCAAGCATACAACACATGAATTTTCATATACAGTGACTTTATACAAGTAACTATGCAACTGAAGTCGGTGCCTATGTACAAAAATTAGAACATAGTAAACTAATGTTGCAGTTAGATCTTTTCCAGGTTCCTTTTGCTCATTCTTCAAAGTTCAATGGACAAAGACATTCATAAATCTGCATCTTCCATTGGCAGCACCCACACCTGTCCATCACAGAAATTGAAAACATCAAATTGACACAAACTGAGCTAACAACCAGGAGACAGTGGGAAACACAAACAATTACAAAAATCGAATCAATAAGGTTTTACAAAGTTCCATCAGAAAGATTTACTTTTTATTTTTGCAGAAAAACTTTTTAGCCAGTGTGAAACCCCCCATCCCAAAAAAAGAAGCTCATAGATAAACAGTAAAAACTCTGCAACAACTGTACCAACCGAGTCTTATACCGCATGGTGGGTTATGAAATTAAAGTCAAAATATTTTCAAAAACCATTGCATATTTGCCATAAAGAACACAATCAAGTTCAATGCGTTAAGAAGCCAGACTACCACAAAGTTACACAAGTACTTGAGCAAACAAAAAACCACTAACCAGAAGAAAGAAATGATCAACATTCATGAATCTTGATAGGCTCAATAACAACACAATAGCGAGTAAGAAATGCATTATGTGACAATTTCACAAATCACAAACATCACATTTCAGAATCTCCTAATTCAGCGAAGGGAACAAAAATTCGTGGTTGTTGTTAGTGACGCAGCAAGAATCACGTGTTAGCTTACCACCAATTGTACTGAAATATTTCTATCTCGTTAGAGTTAGCCAACTCAAAGAAAAGCAGATAAAAATGCTAAATGATCATGCAAGAAGTAAAAACACAGTTCCAAAGCTAACCTAACTTACATTCAGAACAATATTTGATTTCTTGATATCCATAATACAGAATATAATTTGATGTAAGAAACAAGTAATTGAAGTGAAAAGAAAAGAGTGCTGACCAGTGAGAATGGGGGGTTTGGCGTTGTTGTTGTTGGGAAGCAATTGACGGTTGTTGGGAGTGGCAACCAATGTATCATACTCGTCGGCGAAGGTAGATTGAAGTACGGCGTATATTGTTTCCCATAATTTTCGCTGTTGTGATACATTCATAAACTTCATAGCCTCCATCTCAATTCGAGAGTATTTGTTCTTCTTTTTCTCGTTCTTCATACTGCTATTGCTCACAGTATCAATGACGCTCTTCTTGTGAATCTTCTTGGATGCTCTTCTTCTTGATTGTTTTCCTCCGTTCTTTGGAATGCTCTCTAGCAACGCCGTTTCGTCAATTACTTCAAACCCTAAGCAATTAGGTTTAGGATTGGGATTAGGTTTGGGAATAGCAAGGACGCAATCTTTGGGCACAAGAGCAGATTCGAGTTCCTCCAAGAGGCGTTTCTTCTGGCCTTCCAGTTCGTTAGGGTCTTGCTCAGCGAGGGCAATCTTGTCATTTCCAGCTGTGTCTTCAAGAACGGGTTGTTCTTGAGAATTTGAAACAGCAACTTCAGCCATCACTTTACTGCGCAAAACGGAAAAGCTCCAAAATTTGTTGGAGTAGTTTCTATGCTTTCACTCTTCTAATTATTTCCTGGGGTTTTAGTTTCTAAGCTGCATGCTAATTCAGTTTGCTTCTGGTTTTATAGTTCTAGTTTCGGCTCTAATGGGCCGTAATCAAACTACAAAGTCCATTGGCCCATGTTTGTTCATCCCATAAATTCGAGGAAAATTTTAACCCATACCCTCCCAATTATACCTATACCCCCATTTTAAGAATGAAATGACATTTTTGCCCTCATATATATTATAAAACGTTACAAAATTTATCATTCACTATTTAACATTTTCGGAACTAAAAAAGTAAGTTTTTTTATAAAACTTCCGGAAAATTTGGTTTGAAGTTTTCTGGTACAGAAGATACTACCGAAAAATTTGGTTTGAAGTTTTCCGGTACATAGGACACTTCCGGAAAACTTGATTCAAGTTATCCAGTACAGAGCAGTGTTAAAAAAAATTAAAAAAAATAAAGAATTAAATTAAAAAAAATTGTTCTATACCGGAAAACTTTGGTAGGAAATTTTCCGGTAACATGTTCTGTACCGGAAACCTTGGGTAGGAAGTTTTCCGGTACAGAACAATTTTTTTAAATTTAATTCTTCTGTACCGGAAACCTTGTAGATTAAGTTTTCCAGAACACAGTTATATGCCGAAAAACTTATGTCTAAAGATTTCCGGTACACAAGTTTTCTCTTCTGTACCGGAAAACTTTTTGTCAAGTTTCCCGAAAGTCTGTTGTGTACCGGAAATCTTGGTTTTGAGTTTTCCGGAAGAAAAAAAATATTAACTTTTCATTATGTAAAATAGTCAAAAAAGTTGAGGGTATTTTTGGTATTTTGAAAATTATTTAGGGGTACAGGGCTAATTTAGGAGTACAGGGTCAAATTTTCAATTCGAGTTTGAAAATAAAAGTTACAAATTATAACTTTAAATTAATTATATAATAAAAGTTTATAATCATTGTTTACTCTCTGAAAAAATGAATTCAAACATACACTTTGAATATTTTAATGACATGATAGGAAAAATTATATATTCAACGAATGTGATCTAAATTCTCGTTAAGTAATTAAGTGTTTGTGTATAAGCTACTTTTATAATAAAAAATAAAGCAATACACTCTTTTAAATGGATGAGAGTCTCGAGTTGCAACTTAAACACTCAAATAAAGATGAGTCATATAGTAGGTGCTTGTGATTGAAGTTTATGGAGACACTATGTGAAGGCATAGGAGTGCCAAAGACCGCAACTAATGTGTTTTTCTGCAATAAAATAGAAAAATGATATAAAATTAATTTAGTAAGTGGAAGATTCATTAGTTGTATAATCAAAATTTATCGGTAGGCTTGATGAGTACATAAACATTTTGATCTTTAAAACTATAAGGAACAACAATTTATTTGTTAAACAGTAATTGTGCACCCTAAATTAATGAACATTAACCAATTTAATTATTCTTTTATCAAATTTAGAGTCATAATTGAAATATTTTTAATGCAACATTATCAATAAACCATAAATTAAAGAACATTAACCAATTTAATTCATCTTTTATCAAATTTAGGGTCATAATTGAAATTTTTTAATGCGACATTATCAATAGACTACTCAAGCTTTTATGCATATCATTCACTAATTTTGTTAGATGTGTCTAACGATATTTTGGTAGAAAGATAAATCCGTCTCACATTCCTTTAATTTAATAGTCTAAATTAACATTTAGCAAATTTAAGACTCCAAACTATCTATTTAATCCATCAGTTTCTTTAAAAATAAGAGATAGAATTACGGACTTGATAAATCTAAAAATGTTAAAGGACTATTTTATATTTCTTTAGTTTAAGGACTAAATTAGATAAATTAGTTAGGAGACCAGATTGATGATATACTAATTTCCTTAAACGGCTCAACATGATAAAAAGGTTTTTTCAGTTGTATGCACTATGCACTCATACGTTTTAAGCCAAATAATAATAAAAATAAAATAAATAAATAAATAAAACTTAATTCTCGCCTGTTTCCTTCCCTTGCTCGCTCTCTTTGTATGCCTAAGTTTTCTGTTGATAACATTATGCTATCAGCGTATATTTAATAGAAACTTTACATTATTGACCAAAAAATAATTGAAAATAATCTTACAAGTGTTTCAAACTGTTCAGATACATTTTAATCTGGAATACAATTTAGCATGAAAAATTACTTTAAAAAAATCGAAACAAACTATAATCATTTTCAACAGAAAAAAATTCCATTTTATCTAAGAATAAAGTAATTTGTGAAAGCTCTAAAAATGACTAAACTTAAGACTCGAGCAAATTATCTGTCACGAAATGTGTTCCTCCAATCCAACCGAGTAAATTGACATGACAAAGTAAGAAATTTAATACAAAAGAACAGACACAACAAAGTCCAACAAATATAGGTCTTTCAATCCAAGTATCAGCTCAGTCAAGAAACAAATAAAGAATATGGGGGGATTAACGTTGGGTGACAAACAACATATACCAAACAAATATCCACCACGCAACCCAAGACCCATTGTTGCAGTATGGCCCTATAATTGTCTGCACTGAAGTGCAATACCAGAAATACACAGAATTTAACAATGTCATGAAATCAGCCAATTCAATCCTACACATCCAATCTCAAACAAAAATAAAAATATATTTTTTATATATTATTATTTGCAGATTTTTTTATGATATCTGACTCAAACTGTGCAGAAGATGCAGAAACCCAAGAGAAGTTTTTCTAACTTCAAGTTTCTGGTGCAGGGGCAGGAGGAGCCTTCAGAAGTGGTTGGAGCGCTTTAACAACAATGCTCATATTAGGCCTAAACTCAGCTTCATACTGCACACACAGTGCTGCAACAGCGGCAAGCTGCATAGTCAACAAGATTCATTATTACCACCGACCTCAGAATAGAAGATCCAAGGACCATGAGTCATTCATTACATATGTGTGCGCGTAAAGGGAGGCGGAGAGAAAAAATAGTTACCTTAGCAACTCCTTTTGGGGGATATTCTCCCTTCAGTTTTGGGTCCACGCATTGTTTCACTTTATCTTCACTTAATCTCGGGGTAGCCTACAAAAATATATATCTATCAATGAAACATCTACAGCAGGCCACCAATGGTAAATAGTTGAAATAAGGGAGAGATGAGGCGTGAGTTTAAGCATGTAAACTGACCCATGTGACTAGACTTTGCTGTCCTCGAGGCATGGTATGGTCAACTGGTTTTCTACCTGTAAGGAGCTCAAGAAGAACAACGCCAAAGCTGTAGACATCACTTTTTTGAGTCAACTGCCCAGTCATGGCATATCTGCAAAGTTTGGCAGCAAAACATAAGCTAAGAACCAATAAACAAAATAAAATCTAATTCGGTTTTCATAAAGATTTTGTAAAACTGTATGCCTCTGTAACTGGATCATAGAGCATATATACCAAAGCGACGTATAAACTAATAGCAACTACAAACAAAAAAGACTTAACAGTCTAAAGCACTTACAAAAGACTTCTTTAGAAAATACAAGATACCTTACGTAGTTATACACATGACAGTGACTCATTTATGAATTCTAAGGGAAAAAAAATATAGATATAGAAACTAAAAAGCTATAATCTTATGGAATCTTACTCTGGAGCATGATACCCAAAAGTTCCCAATACACGGGTAGAATGAAGGCGGGCAGCCATGTCAGGGGCCTGATTAGAAAGATTAAAATCAGCTATCTTTGCCCTGTAATCTTCAAAGATAAGCACATTACTTGATCTGATATCCCTGTGTATGATTGATGGTTGAAATTTCTCATGTAAAAATTCTAATCCCCTAGCTGCATCAACTGCAATTCTAACTCGCTGCATCCAGTTAAGAGTTGGCCCGGGTTGTGCCCCTTGAACTCCCTTTCTACCTGCAATGGAAATACCACCAAAATCATCAATGGAACTTCTTATACGAAATCTAAGTAAAGAAAAGATACGAAGCTACATACCGTGCAAAATGTCATGAAGAGAGCCCATAGTTGCAAACTCATATGCAAGTACACGAAGATTTCCTTCAACACAGTATCCATGCAACTCAACAAAATTTTCATTCTTCAATCTTGAGACCATGGAAACCTGAAATAGGGAATACTAAATGAGAAGGCTAATAAACTGAAAATAAACCATACAGGAACCAACACGCTTCCAGTGTATTTAAACTAAAATAGTTTGTGCAGCTGATAGCAGAAAAATGCCTGGGTCAGGAACTCATTATTTGATTCCGGTTCAGAAGAAACATCAAGCTTTTTCACAGCCACAGCTTTTCCATTGTTTAATGTTGCAAAATACACCCTCCCATAGGACCCTTCACCAATCAATGCCTTTGATCCGAAGTTGTCAGTTTTTTCCTTCAGCTCATCTAAGGATATTGCTGGAACTTCGATAGGTGGTGGTGCCTTTTGTGTTTCAGGTTTGACAGGAGCTGACATCCTTGAGCCTTTTGGGTTGCCTACAGCAAAAAAAATATGAAATGTGAGGAATCTTTATTGTGAAAAGTCCCAACCCATATTTGATAAGCTGAAATATGAGGACGGTGAAATTTTGAATTCATGATAATTGAAGTATTTATTATAAGAAGAAAAAAATAACATTTTACATATATGGGATGAAATAAAATCTAAATGTTCAATTGACCAGCTTGAAGAGATAAAAAGAAGACGTCGCGGTGTATGAAAATTAAAAGCATCAGAATTAACAGTTCTCTTGATACCAGTGTTGTCAAATAGCGGTGCGACAGCGTTATAGCATAGCGGAATTTGAACAAAATGTTTTTGTTTTGCAACAGTACAAAATGTTGTCAAATAGTGGCTATAGAGATGCTATATCACTTTAGTTTAGTGGAATTTGAACAAAATACTATCTTTAGTGATCTGCAATTGAGAACATTGCTTGGTACTATTTGTTGTCGATTTCTACTTCTCTCTCAAGTAATAGACCTACAGCGCGGAATAACAACACCGTGGATTAAACTAAGGAACTCACCATCTCCATAACTCCTTGGGCTTTTAAGGTGTTCATTTTCATTTGATGGGTAAGACTCTTCCACCTGACAAGTGCAGCATAGCCAGCGACGCATCCTTGTTCTCTTCCTCAAATGTAGGTCGTCTTTGTAAGTTGAGTTTTCAAGTCGAACAAAGTAATCAGGAGGAGTAGCATGTGCCTACATAACGTCACAAAACGACACATAAATAAACAAAATATGGCGTCATTCGAAAATGAAAATGATATAGAAATTCCTTAAACAAGTATAATTAACATATTTTAGATATAAATGTCCATTTTCAAGATAAAAAAAATGGTAAAAAATTATGGCATCACAGCTGTCATCCATCATTTGGTCCTTTTCTTAATTAAAGTTCCTTATTAATGATGAATATATCCACAAGCGCCAAAACCATTATTGAAAAACATAAATTTGAGATGCATGGGCCGCAAAAGTCATGCAAAATTCTAGAAGAATTAAATATAGGTGGGCAAAAATAGAGTGTAATATTGACACCCCACATTTTCGCTTATCGCCTATACCTCACCTCCGAGCAGCAGGCTTAGAAGGTAAGTCGTCCTATTCTCCTTATAATCAGCCTGAAGGGTAGCTTAGACAAAGACATCCCTTGGGATAATATTATATTTCCTTTTAAACATTTTCTAATTATGAATGCAATCCATCCCAGATTTACAACACGTGAAATGGTTAATTGCTGAATTATAAAACTTTGGAGGGAATTTCCACTAAAGGATCATTTAACCAGGTATGTTATATAAATAAATAAATAAATAAATAAATAAGTTTATAAAAATAATAAGGTAAAAATTCCTTGATGGACCTAATTGAATCAACAATTAATTATTATTATTATTATTATTATTATTATGACTATCATCGAATAGAGAACTATGAAACAGCATTCCCATGCAAAATTGGGTGAGAAAAAATTTGAAGAAAATGAAATCTTACCAGATGACCAGAACGATGGTGAAAGTCTCTGCGTTCCATTTAAGAGAAAAATGAAAAACAAATTAAACACGAATCCAAATAAAAATAAAAGGTCAAACTCGGATTCGGTAAAAAAAAATGAAGAACACCGAAAGAAGCCCAAAAATTGAAGAGGCAAACAAAGCAAAGGAAAAAGAAAGAAAAAGGAAAGAAAGAAATAATAGAAATGAGAGACAGGTAGTAGCATAACCAAAATTAGAAGCGAAATTAGAGGTAAAAAATAATGAGAAATAGAAATTAGTACCTTGCACACTAGGGTTTCGTTGTTCTGTTGTGTTGTCTTGTAATTGTATTGTATCCAGAGAGAGAGAGAGAGAGAGAGAGTTTAGCCAAGCCAAGCCAGGTGTGTTATGCTATTTTCTTACTTTCGGCTTTATTTCGTCCAGACAGACAAGACAACAAGCTACGCGGCTTAACACCCTTTCCTTCCAAATATAATCATTTTTTATTTTATTTTTAACTATATTAATTTTTTATTATACCGTAACTGATTGTTATTTATTATTTCTTTTGAAAATAATGAGAGGTTGAGTGAATTAAGATTGAAAGCTAGTAATAGCGATGATAATAATAGCTATGTTTTTTTGTGTGTGTTTAAAAATGAATGAAATGTTTTTTTGGATTAGTTTAGTTGTCTTTGTATGAAAGGAAAGGAAAGGAAAGGAAAGGAAAGGAAAGAGAGGGCGGTGTGTGATGATGATTGTTAAGATAATGGGAGAAGGTATCATCACTCTGTGTGTGTATGTGGTGTGACCAACTATTATTCCTTCTTTGGAATTGGTCTTTGGGACCCTTCCCTATGCCTTGGCTTCTTTTTTTTTTTTTTTTTTTTTTTTTTTT
>JBBPBT010000529.1:273982-300509 GCA_037974875.1 Cicer bijugum
CTAAAATTTTGATATTTTTTAGAAAATCACACTTCGAAATTTTTAAATTTATTCAAAATTTCGAAAATTTCAGAGAATCTTAGTAAGTAGCATTTCGTAACTTTTACATTTATCAAAAAAGATTTAAAATTGGTTAAATTTAAAAAAAAATTGTAAAGTTTTAAATTTAATAAATTCATTAAAACTTTTTCTATTTGTGTTTTAAAAATCTCAAAATTTATATTTTTCACAATTGGGTAAATTATAAATCACAAAAATTAAGTAGTTAGTGGTTTGACCGACAAAAATTGATCTTTAAAACACAATATTTAAGAAATACAAATGTTAAAAGGAAAAACATTGTGGCTTTTACAATAAATAAATAAAAACACTGAAGAAAAATAGATTGAATAGTCTACTCTTTTAATGAGTTAGAAAGAGGGAGTCAAGGAATTGGTCGTGTGAGCAACTTAACTCATCCATCATACTTTATAAGTTGACGTGACATATTTAATCTATTGTATCTTCGATCTTTAACTGCTCCATTTATGTGATATCTCCACTCCTAAATCAACCCTACTCTCTTTAGAGCCACCACATCACCCTAAGCCACACCCTCACCCTCCAACTATTGGCTCCCATGCCCAAAATCAACATCTACTATCCACTATCCTTAACCGCAGCTATGTTGCCTCATTATTAGTCTGTTTGGATGTGTGATACACCGTTCTTCTCACGTCCCTACGTAAACTAACCAAACACCGTTCTTTTCACGTTCCTATGTAAATTAACCAAACACTGTTCTTCTCAACCCCTATGTAAACTAACTGTGAAATATTCAAATCTACAATTTGAAGAGGTGGAATAAACATAAAGCTGTCAAAATGGGATATCCAATCCATATAGGACCGATCTAATGGGTCGCGGATTTATTCTGATTGAAAAAAAAAACTCTATTTTAATATAGACCGATAAAATATTACTTAAATTCAGCTCTAGAGGGATAGCGGATTAGACACGTAATCTGTACATTTTTTATAATATTTTTTTAGACCTATTATTTTTTTAATTTCTTTGCGACTCTTTTAAATTGATTTTTTTTATGTCCATTTAAAAAAAAATTGCTATACTACTTACTTTTTATACTCAAACTAAATTTGAATTGTTCAATTAACACAAACTTAATTCAAAATTTTCAAAACAACACATTATTCAAACAATACACAAATTAAAATAAGTTCAAATTATCCAAAAGATAGAGATATTATTTAACATAACACAAATGAATTTAAATTTATCTAAAAAAACCTAAACTCAAACTAAATTCAAATAGAAAGCTAAATAGTTCACATTTTCTAAAGTGTTGGATGATTGTCAACTTAGTAAAATAAAAAAAATTAATTGTTAAAAATATATAATAAACTAAAAATAATATTTTATCATAAAAAATAATATATATATATATATATATATATATAACACCAAATAAGTGGGTTGAATATCTTTTTGACTTTTTTTTTATTTGGTCCAATTTTACTATTTTTATTTTTTTAAAATTAGTTATGCAGGTTATCCAATACCCATTCGGACTAATCAAAATGAATAACGGGTTTATTCTAACCGAACTAAAAAACCCTTAAAAAAATTAAGACTAAAATTAATAGGCCAAAACCCTGATTTATATAATCAACTAAAGATATATTTTTATCATAAAAGATAATATATATATATAACCGAGTACGTTGGTTGATTATGCGGTATCCATACACACTAACTCGAATAGATATCGAGTTTATTCAAACCAAACTAAAAAGCCCTAAAAAATTCATACTGAAATTATTATGTGAAAATTCTGTGTTTTAGCAGGCTGGACGGATTGCCCTATTTGAACTAACACATTTTAACAACTTTAAAAAACACGTGGTCCTAATGTGTTTGTGGTTCCCAAACACATGCTATAAGACAAGCTCTGTGCCTCAGAACTCCTACATTGCCGCCGATAAATATGTGCTTATTAGCAAAGTTCAGACAGATTAATATATTGACTTCACAGTGGATAACGAGTAATATCAAGGAGCACGACTTTTTCAATTGCAAACTGCATATTTAGACACAGCCAAATGTACGGTAGCACCCAAACATGGGTAAAAAACAAACATGCCATCTATAGTTTAAATCCTCGGTTATTCTCGATATTTGTATCAATGATTTCCCTCTACACTCGACTCAGCAGATCACTAAGAACAATCTAAAATAGATTATGGAGGTAATCAGAAGATTCAATCATCAACCTGCCACACAACAGCGAACAAGTATGGCGACCCAAAAAAGTGAACAAAAGAAGTTAAAAGACAGCACTATACTTGTAAATATCCAATCCAACAAATTTGCTTTCTGACGCATTAAATGTTTGATGCTACAACAAAGCCAAAATTGTCACTAGGAATGCACAGTGGTCAAAACTTAAAAGAGTGCAAAAAACCTGATCCTATCAAAAGCTCCAGAAGTCACAACTTGCTAATTCAGTCTCTGCTTGCTCTTGCTTTTTCTCATCTTTGCCTTAAATCTTGACTTTACCATCAGAGTCTGTACTGTATTTTCAAAGTTGCCGATGGCCATAACGACCAAAAGGAGACCACAAACTACCACCTGCCAGAAAAGTTACTATCATTATAAGGCTAGTCTATGCAACAAAAAATATCACAGAAATTAGAAATGTAAACGGGAATCCTCAGACACGGATAATAGTCATTTGCCATTGATCTTGTTAACTAAAAATATTTTTCGTGCCTGCCCCATATCCGCATGGGTATCTGCCAGTTGGATATTGAGAGAATTTGGTGATATCCACAGGTATCTCTAGATATCCATGGCACTTTAATTTTTTTAAAACAATTGTAATTGTGTATAAATTCTTCTTCCTCTTTTGACAACATAAAAGAATATTAACAAATCAAAATATTAATACATCACTCTGTTTTGACAACAAAATTACTATTCTAGCACATCAGTTGAGTATAAAGTTCCTTCCTCCTTTTACTAACTAATGGATACAAGTACCCGATGTTGGTACAATAACTTTACATGCGCATCTGCCTCTATCAACTAGGGGTAGCTGAAAAAACCATTTATTTCACCTGTAGGTATCTATTAAACTACTGGCCCCATAGTAAATTTTATCCACATATACGGATAATTTGCATGTGTTCCTAGTCAACTTTTGGTATATAAAATGAAGTAAAAAAGCAAGCAGGAGCGAACTTATACCTGCCATTCAGAAACCACCCCGACAAATGCAGTCCTGAGCAATGATTGTCCAACATATGCTTCAAATCCCTGAACCAAGATAGGAGCACAAATACAGTTAAAGAATGTTCAACCTTTTCCACGTTCAGGTGATTTCCAAAATGTGAATAAATCAGATATTTCAGTTAAAGAGCAAATTAACATTAATAAGATACAATACCAGATCAATAAGTTTGAATGCATGTATATAAGAAAAGGTCACACATTTGCAAGAAAACCACACATGACCTTCTGGAACCCATATTAATACACAATATATGCTTCTCAACTTATTGACCGTCACCCGCACAACAAAATACGGCTAATTAAAGTTCCAATAATTAGCTCAGAAGCATATGTTGCCAGTTAATAACACCAAAACAAACTTAATACTGCACTTCAAAACTGCTCACAATAACACCAAAAAACTTAGGCTTAATAACAATTTTGATCCTTCTAGTTTGAGTTATGTACTACTTTGGTCCCCCTAATTTTTTCCGAATGATTTTAGTCCATCAAATTTTTAATTGTTACAATTAAATTCTTCCATCCTTTTTAATTTATTTAAAACTCTCAAATTCACATTTTGAATTGAATAAATTTTTCGAACATTATTTCACTTAAAATTCATCAATTAAAATATCATATCCTAAATTTTCTTCTCTTGAAACCCTATTCTCACATTCTACATAATTCTTCAAATTTTATCAAATTTTTTACATTCAAACTTTTGATATTATTTTATATATCCACTATCGATTTCCATATCTTTTAATAAAAAATGAGACTTAGAGATTTTGTGAAGAAAAAAATTGATGATAGAATCATATTTGATTAATTTTTAAAATAGAGATGGACTAAAATTGCTTGAAAAAAAAACCTAGAGGATCAATAACGCACATATCTCAAACTATTGGAACCAAAAGTGTAAATATGCCAAAAACATAAGAAACTGACGTAGCGTAGTTACCTGCAATATGAAAAGTATGGGACATAGCAACCACAGTTGGCCATCCACACCAGCTGTTTCCCCCCATACAACATCCATCCTCTTAGCCTATAATTCAGAGAAAAATGAGAATTACAGCAATATATCTGTTTACAATTTTTTTTTTCAACGTTATAAAAATACTAAAATAAAACCAAATAGTCAAAGACTTGGGTACAAGGAAGAATGATTGAAAAAGTATATGAGGGTAAAATATAACTATAGAAGAAATACAAACAGATATACTAATTAAGAGTGGCACCTTTCCCAATGCAATGCGGGTATAAAGTCTTTGACGTTGATATCTATTTTGCAAAAGCATTGCAACTCCTTGCATCATAGCCCATTGCAGGAAAAGTTGTACACCTCTCTGCACGCAAGACATATATGATAGGCGCATAACATCATCAAAAAGAAAAGGCTAATGCTCAGGGAAACAATACAAACCTGCTTTTTTGCGCAGTCTGGTTGTCCTTTTATTTCCCAAGTGAGACTCACAAGGGCCATTATCATGGCACAATAATGATGATATATCCACCTGTAACCGCCACAATAAGTTTTTTTGCCAAAATATTTAGTCCCATGTAACCCAAGGAATGCCAATCTCAGCTCTCCCCCCATCCCAGAATGCTTTGCCAGGACAACAATTTTAGCAGGTCAACTAAATAAAATTTCTTCCCTACCCTTCTTTGTACACAATCTCACATGGAACCATGGGGGTGTCGATTATAATTATTTTTTAAGATTACAAAAGTAAGGATTTCCTCTATTAAGAAAATATCAAAGAAAATAAACGCAGAAGAGTGAACTAATTGCTATGCAAAATAGACAAGGGAATCCACTAAAAAACTCAATAATAAGTTGAAAAACAAGCCTATCCTACAGAATATGAGAAGGTGTGAACTACGAGAAATCTGGCATTTGACACTATCCAACTGAAGTTACTAAACTAAACATTAACCCAGAATACAGTTTCGAAACACCATATTCTCCCCACCAAAACCTCAAACAGTTAGAGAAAATAACATAAAGTTAGATCGACATATCCAATGCAGTGATGCTCTACCATAGTTATTACTTGGGGGTACTATAGTAACTATACTGGCCACGTAGCAGACTTCCCTAGAGTCATGTTTTTCAGTTATGGCAGGCGGAGCTGCTATTGCAACTACCCTGGAAATTTTTTGCTTCTATCCTTCACACAGGCGAGAAACTATCTTTAACCCTTCCCCCCATCCACTGTCTTAGTTATCAAACACATTATTTGTTTCTTTTTTCATGATTTTCCCAGATTTTGTTTGACAAAAAAGTGGGAGTTCATTTGATAAATAACAAATTATGTTTCAATGATGCAAAGTGAAACCTCTTCCATTTTTACAGACGAACCAACTCTCACTGGCCTCTTTTCTAGCCAACTCTAGGGATTTCCAACAGACCCATAGCTCTCCAGCTTCAAGCATCATACCACAGCTCGGTCTGTTGCTCTCTGTTCTAGTGAGCTTGGACTCTGTCTTTGGGTCTTTGTTCTTTTATTTTTCCAGCCTTCTTTCACATTTCAGATTCATATTATGAATGAATTTTTATGTTTTTAGTCTCTATTTGCAGGTTTATAATTTTTATTAACATTTATATATGTATTATCTTTTATTTATCATCATCGATAGAGCAGTCACCCCATGACCCACTATCCCACTATAGTGTTTTTTTGGATTGGTCACCTTATGCATTGGCCTAGGATGCATAACTATGTGCTCAGGGATTCATAACTATGTGCTCTACATAGTCTGCAAACAATCCAAACAACTTATTATGCTATTGCTAAACTGCCAGGCACTGCAAAAAAGTATATGGTTTTTCATGAGACCTTTTATAAGTACATTATAAAACAAATTAGAATGGAAAGGCTGAATAATCAACAGAGTAAGTTAAACATTTTTAACTTATGTGATTAAAGAATAACAAGAGCACAGAATCAGGGATCTATTACCCATTAATTAAATATGGTCCATTATTGTGTCTTAAGTATCAGAAAGCCTATATTAAAAAGGGTTTGAAGCTGTACCATGGGCGAATATCACTTCCGTTTACTCTTAATATGTTCTCTCGCAATGCTAAACCAGTGTACAGAAATAGAAGCCAGGCCTGACAAATGATCATACTCAGTGACAGATTGCAAACAAATATTTAATGTAAGCAAGTAAAAACAAATATGACATCAAGCAAGGGGGGTTTAAAAGAAAATACCTGGTACATCTGCACAGGAAAAGCTGGCAAGCATCCATCCCAAACCCAAGATCGTAGAATGAGAAGCGCTGCTGGAAAAAGCAGGAATAGCAGAGCAGTTCTATCCTGAACAAAAGAGGTGTCATTTTCATACAAGTTTCACAAACATTGTGTGTGCTCATGTGGAACAAGGTAGTCAATTGTGGGATTTTGCAGTTCTATTGCGCCACCAAGATGTCCTGTATCTTTGCTGTGATGTACAGAGCATCATGTCATGTTTTGACAGAGCAACCACCATGCCTGCTATTGAGGCATCACATTTGCTGCAATTGAATTTGTGAATTCAGCCATGTACCCTTGATTTCTCTCTTGCCTACCCATCTAATTCAAACTTTATCATTTTGCCCAGTGTTGTGTATTGTGAATCACGATGTTTGTTTAAATTCCACTATGCATCAGTGCTATAGCGTCTAGACTATGTAACCTTCAACTTCGATTAATAACTATGAACACATCTTTAATTTTGGGCAATTTTTGTTTACTAACATGTCTTTGTTACAGCAAGCCCGCAATCTGCTATCCCTCTAGAGCGTTTTTGTGGCATGGCACTATCTGGATTAGACTACAACAGAGTGGAGTTTCACAATAGTCGTGATTTCATATCACTAGGTTATTATTAGTCTGCGAAACACTTTCTAAGTTTCTATAGTTTCCTAACAACAGTGATTTTAAAAAAAAAATCATTTACATGTAACGGATGGCAATTAAATAAGTAAAGCATATCGCATAATTAGAAGGCGTTATTATAACCCAAGTTAACACAGGCAACAAATTCGAAGAGAAAATATAAATAACAAAAAAGTGAAGACTTTACCCTGTAACTGTTGTATTCCTCTTTGACCTTTAGCTGAACATCCTTACGAGAGGCACGAACATTAATAGGACCAAGAAACATCCTCAGAAACCTACCTAAAACCCCTCGAAATAAATAAATAAATGAGTGAAAGTAACAAAAATCGAAAATTAAGCGAGTAAGTAAATAAAGTAAGTAACCTTGCGCATGTCCTGGAAGGAGTGAAGAAGCATCGCCATCAACGATGATACATCTCGCTCTTTGTAAATCTTCATCCAACTGCAATACAAAAAAAAAAAAAAACGGATCCATCCATCACAAATTGAAATTTTAATTAAAATTAAAATTGAAATTGATGCATACCTTATCGGCCAAGGAGGGATTAATGTGTTTATTGGAGAGAAGAGAATCGAGAGAGGAACGAAGTGAATGTATTTTTGAGTCGAGAATAACGGCTCGTTGTCGAAGTGGTTGTTCATCGCTTAATGTGTTTGAAATGTGAGAGGAAACAGAATCTTGAAGCTCTTTTGCCTCTTCCAATACGCTAGCCACTGATTCTTCTATCTTCTCTTCTCTTGATTCTTCCATTTTCACTCTCTCTTTTCTTCACTTCCTCTTCTTCCTAATCAATGAACAACGACAACAACACCGCACCAAATCTAATCTAATCGCTCTCTCCCTTTTTTTTTTCCTTTTTCTTTTTCCTACATCACTCCTTGAACATAAACTATAAATAAATTATTATCAAAATTAAAATCAATTTATTTTTAAGTTTTGTTTTCGGGATAAACACCAAGTATTTTGGTATGTGTGTGATACTCTCCTAATAAATACTTCAATTCATCAAAATTACAAATGCAATTCTCATAATATTTTGTCATCATTTTTAAATAACTTTGATAGTAGAAAGTTTAATATTTTTAATATATCTTGTATTAGTTAATTCAATAAATTTTTTTTAATAACTAAATTTAAATATAAAAATCCAAACGGTTCACTTTAAAAATTGTATATTTTATTAGTTGTCCGTACAAATAACTATTTCTTTAAGATATTGACTTTTTTTTAATTAAAGTCATTTTTTGAAAAATTGACTTCTTACATTCATTTTCTTTTTTAAGTTAACGAAAGTCAATATAGACAGTGCTCAACAGTACAGATAATCTCATAATCATAATCACTGTTTTAATCCAATTAACTTACTATAAAATAAAAGTTTTATATTAAAAAAAAAAGACAACGACTTCAAAATTAAATATGAAGTTGATAAATCTAACACTCACCAAGTCATACGATTCGATTGAAATTGTTCATTTCGAATTCAACTTTCAAAGAAAATGGTGTGATTGTAGAAAATTTCGTATTATACACATTTCTTATTCACATGTCATAGTTGTATATTAAAACTATTTAGTGTATTTTTCTTGACGTGTACAAAGTTCTTAATGTATTCAATATCTACAAAGATGAATTTTCACCTATATCCAACGAAGAACATTGACCCACATATGAAGGTGAAATATTGTATCACAATCTTGAAATGCGGAGAATTAAACAAAATATAGTCCAAATAGTACCTGTATTAGAACTAAAATTGACATTAAATAAAAAATACCAAAAAATGTAGATTTTGTCGGTTAACTAATCATTTTTAAAAACATTATCTAAATATTACGGACAACTCTAATCAATTTACGTAATTTTTGTAAAATTTATATTTTTTTATATAAATAAATTTTAATAGATTATATTATATTATATTATATATATATATATATATATATATTATTAACCTAAAAAAATTGGATGTAAGAATTTTTTTTAAAAGGCGACTTTAATTAAAAAGAAAAAAAAAATCCCTTAAGGAAATAGCAATTTACAAATGCAACTTGTAATTAAGTTTAAAAGGAGTAGTTTGATATAATAGTTTTTAAAAGAAAGTAGTTTGATAAAAAAAAAATCAAAATTAAATTATTAAAAGAAAAACCTAATTTAGTGTTTAGGTTAACCAAAGAGATAATTTAATGTGAAATTGCAATTTTGGTATATTTAAAATTATAATGACATTAGTCTTTTAAAGAATAATTATAATCTACATTATTTTAAATTATTATTTTATATTTATGAATACCAGTTAGCAAGCATATAAGGATTTTTAATAAATTCATTTGTACAAAAATAGTAAAAATACCCCCATCTTTTCCTAACTTAAATTAGAGTTATAGAAGTTCATTCCCTCACACCGTCCACGTACATTTTGTATATTTTGATGTATATGACGGAATGAAGTAAATCTTAAACTTCTACATGTACATAAATACAATTTAAATTACTGAAATTTTCAATATAAAAAACTATCATTTTAGTTTTTGATGTAAAACGAGAAACACAAGAGTTTAAATTGTATTTATTATTTAAAATATTTTTCATGTGGTTAAACTAATGTAAAGAAAGCAAAATAGATAAAAAAAAAATGGAGTAGAAAACCAATCGACTCATCATGATTCAGTATAACACAATAACTACGTCCAATCCTTTTAATATGGAGAAATTAATCCATTAATTCACCGTTGAATCGAACTTACGGTTGAATACGTGCTATACACTGATGTGTTTAATCTTCTCAACTTTTTAATTTAGTACAGGCAAAGTGCTGAGAAAGACATCCACTGTAAGACTAAATTATAAAAAAAAATGTTTAATTTTTATGAAATAGCTCTCTTTATTTTTTTAACCTTTGCATGGAACTCGGATTTTTTAACTCCTGCATTGACCCAACGAAATTTGACTCATTTAAGAAGCTCAGTCAACAGTCATCTTTCATGGCAATGAAAATGAGGAAGAATGATATCGAAGAAGGTAGTTGGATTATTTTCCCGAAAAATAGCATATGAAAAAGAGACATCCCGTGGTGGTCTGCTTACAAGATTTGTGCCTTTAAAATGCATATACAGACTTTAAATTACCCATCGCTAAAGTCACTCGAATATCAATAAATTATGAGAATTCACATTACAATGCAGCTACACTCAAAACTTGAGAAAGGTAAGGATCCTACTGTAACATTCCTTCCTCTCGTCACAGTTACCAAACCCAACATGACCATAAGCAATAACATAAATTATCAAACATTTGATGTAGAAACTGGGATTTTTTCAGTAGATGAAGAGGTTTCTTGGAAGCTCAACATCTTGTTTATAGCAGCAATATAGGCCTTGACACTGGAAACAACAACATCCATTCCTGCTCCAGTCCCACTATAATAAACAAGGAAAAAACATCGTGTCCATATATCATTAGTAAGAAACAAGAAGATATGTTGCAGTAATCTGCTTCAGAATTCACCATACCTAAAAGTTCGTTGAACTCTTTCCCCAGTTACAGCATTAGTAGATTTACGCTTCCGGTCCCCGCGAATTACAACTCGGGTAGTGGCAATTGCATCAATGCCTTCAGTAACTGCACTCATTGAGTACTCAAGAAGAGTTACTGGTTCCTGCACATAAATTAAGAGAAGAGGATTCCTCCATCATATTACTAGTGCCAACAACTGCAGCATTATTCTATTAAATTGTGCAAAACACGGACCTGAATTCACTGTAGTCGGGCTTCCACACATTCACTTAGTCAGACATCAGTAGCCGTTTGATCAAAATTGGACATTTTAGATTTAAAATTGGCATTATAAAATAAAAATTAAAGTTTGCATTCTTTTGGACCATATAATCAAAATTGAACGGCCACTAGTGTCTCTGGCTGCGTGAATGCGTCAAAATATTGACAACATGGAATCCAATTTCGCAAAACACAGTAATCATGAAAAACGAGATTTACATTCTGGGTTAGGGAAGAAAAAGAGAGAGAAAGAACGATCGATGATAATAAATATAAAATACTATTTGAAGGTTGTAACGTACTACAATAACCTACTTACTATATACTTTTGTCCTCTCATGTTGTGAGAGAAGGACACAGAATCAGTTATAAAAGGACTCATCACCATATGTAGGATCTCTATAGATCTTGGTTTTTTACCTCCCAATCCCCTATCATGAAAGACTAGCATTATGATCCAAATCCACCAAATACTCCTAATTACACTATTAAAAGAGTCAAGTACTAGCACTGATTACAAGCTTCTGTCTACTAACAATGACTAAGAATCGGATTCACTATGGAAATAAATAAGAAAATACAACCAAAATTAGAAAACAGCTTTTAAGATTTTCACTATTCAGGATAGCATAAAGATATCCTGAATAGTGAATATACAGTCACAAAAACTTCAAAATTCCAAGTATGACAAACTATGGACCCAGAGAACATCGAAGTTCATGCAATGACTTTATAGTCCCAGTTCCAAGTTATGCTAAAGAAAAGCTAGATTGACAATGTTTTTCCCCTGAGTTTAAATATGGCCTTTAAATGATGCTCATTTTGTTTTTGGAAACCACAATCCCAGGACAAGGTAAAAGAGCGTAACAATATTGACTGCTAAAATGCAAGTTTTCAGATATTATTAGATTGCAATAAGATACCATATACTGAATCAAAGGAAATGGACAAGAAAAATACTTAGATACTGAGGGTAGTCCAACATGGTTTCTGTTAAATGAAAAGAAAATATTGAGAGACATATTGAATAACTCGTGTGTTTCAACTACACAACGGAAGTTCTTTATATAGACTATAAGTGATAAACAATCATAATGACAGGAATACTTACAGTCAGGAATACGTACAGACAAGAATACTTACAGACTATCTATTTTATTTAGTTACATACTAATATATTATTTCAACACTTTCAAACCCAAAAGGAAGCAACAAGTTAATAGCAACTAGGAATATATTATGGCTTCAAACCTTAACAATCAGATCAATAGCTTTGTATGCTGAATCCACAGGCCCTGTACCAACAGAACAAGCAATGCATGTGCTACCATCATCACCCACAAGTTTGACAGTTGCTGTTGAAAGACCAAGAGTTCCACAAGTCACCTGAACAGGATAGATATTGATTAGTGACATTGATAGATTCACAACACAAATATAAGGATAATGCTGTATATTATTCCATGGAAAGCAAGGAGCTCAAGGCTCTACAATGGAAAAGAGAAAAACACCAGAATCTCTAGACTCTTAATCAGAAAGAAAAGTTATATCCCAACAACCTTTTGCAACAATGGAAAAGAGAAAAGACAAAAACACCAGAATCTCTAGACTCCTAATAAGAAAGAAAAGTTATATCCTAACAACCTTTTGCAACAAATGTGAATACCCCCTACTCACCAATCCCCTCATATAACAAAATCACATGGGATCTGCCACCTCACTAACCAACATTCTGTCCTGTTGTCCCTATTCTACCCCAGTGTGTGTACACTTTCCATATGTCCTATCATTGCCGCCCCCTTCTGTAACAGCCTTGTCCACAAGGCTGATGTTGGGAAACTGACTCTGCAGCATGCCTTCATCCTCCCAATTAGACATCCATACCCCCTCTCTATTCATTTAATAAGCCGTTGTCGGTTCTGCTGGCCCCCTATCTGAATCAGCCTGGAAGCCAAAACTTCCTCTGGTTCCTCTATGTCTTCTGCCTCTATTTCTAGGAAAAAGCACCTACTCTTGCCACTTTGAGAAATGGCCCAAAGTACATAGGAGCCAACTTTTGATAATCCTCTTAACCACTGTTTGTTATCTACGGGACCTAAGCTTGAAAAACACCTACTCCCCCACTTCAAAGGACAAACCCTTCCTTTTCGTAAGTTCACGCAACACCTCATCTCTATCCACCAACTCTGTCCCGCCGCCTCCACTCTAGTTTCTCCTTGAGAAAACCTCGCCAAGGATGGTGGTGCTCTCCCATAAACTATCTCAAAGGGAGTAGTCCCTGCTGACCCATGAAAAGTGGTGTTATCCCACAACTCTGTCCAAGGTACCCAATAGGACCAGTTATGTGGCGGCTCCAGAGCAAAGCAACATAAATACGCCTGCAAACATCTATTAACAACTTCAGTTTGACCATCCGTCTCCGAATGATATGACAAACTTGTCTTTAAAGTAGTTCTTTATATTGAGGGATCCCATGTAAGCGCACACTATCTCTTTGGTGGAGAATTCAGCTAACTTCTACTTTGTAGAAGGGGGCTTCAACGGTCAAAAAAGTCCATACTAGGAGAATTGGTCCACAAAAATGACTTCAAACCCCTTGGACATAGGAAGGACTGTGACGAAGTCTAATGATATGTCACTAGAACTGTGCCTAATAATTCCCTGTTTCAGCACCTCCTGCACTTGTTACTCATCTCATCTTCATGATGAAAAGGGTAAGATAAGGCCGGACACTAACAGGACTTGCTTCCTTATGCAATTCAATTGAATGAGCATTATCATGAGGTGGGGCCAACCATGTGGTCTTTGTAGACACCCTGCGAAACACATTCAACAGTCGCCGCAACTCTCCTTGCTATTATTCACACTGAGAAGCTGCTCTGGTTCACCTTCAGGTTCCACCACATTCTCCTTCGACAAGCTCTGTAATAACTAGCTTGAGATTGGGGCTGCTGCTTCTCTTTTTGCTTCTTCACAGCAGTAGGTCTCTGACCTTGCAATATCACCCTTTTTCCCTTAACAAAAACTCACACTCATGTCTTCCCAATCAAAGGTAATTTTGCCAAACCCTTGTAACCATGGCACCCCTAAAATCATATCAAGGTCTCCCAACTCCAATATAAAAGCATCTACTGTAGTTAGGAATTTCCCAACTGCAGCTCCACTCCTCTGCACTGTCTCGTAGTGGTAACACGGTGACCATCTCCCAATTTAACTCCCATCGCCTTCCCTTGTTCTATTCGTAGAGACAAAGATGTTGCTACAAGTATCACTACTGAGCATTCTTTCACCGTCCCTTCGATTTGCATGGTGGTTGGAACGGTTTCGTTATAATTTACCCCTTCGGCAATGTCGAACAACCCCATCGCCGCACTCAATAAGTTATCCTCGTCCTCATCATCCTTCAGCTCGATGGCAATCACTAACCTTAACATTTTCTCTACACATTGATTTAAAGAATGATATAAATACGGAAGGTGTTTTACCCTTTTGTTATGATCGTCGACTAACCAATGACAGCAGTCCTCTCTGTGCGAAGTTAGATCCAGTGCTCGATCCATGCATGTGTCATCATGTGAGAAACAGAGTCGGGTTGATTTCCCTTGAATTGGTTTCATCTATCCGACCCGGTTGTTGATCATTCACCTTGCTCAGTCTTTCTTGGGCACGGGTTGTGTTCGAGCACGAACACCCCTTTGGTGTACGACCCAATATTCATGTCTCTTCCACTACTCCACGACTTCGTACCACCAACAACTCCATTTCTAGGTGAAAGCGGCCGACGTAACTCCATTTCAACATCTCACGCAAATTTCATAGCCAGTAAACGCATACGAGGATTGAAAGTACGTTCTTGAAGCCTCAGGTCTAACTTGAATCCTCCAACAAAGTACCCTAGGTATTGTCCTCCATACATCTCAATCAATGCTTATCTCAACTTTTCCCAAGTCAACAAGTTCTCTGTTTGATAATACTGGAAATCAGAATTAAAGAAACACAAGAATGAATCAAGAATCAGTACCCTAACCCAGAATCAATGTGATTTTGATTAAGGTTTAGTATGGATCTTTATTGAATTGAATAGAATCGAAGGGATGGAAGAATTACAGAGGATCCCGCGATCCTGTTCTGGTTCCACAACCAGTGTTAACTTTCCCAATCTCTCTAACTCTCAATTAGAACTAACATTCTATTTATAGTATTCCTAACTGCTAACTGTTTTTGTGCAGCTGTCAGAGAATTGCAATTAGGAAGGTTTCAACCAAACCTTCCTATTCCCTCTTCTATATACATTTTTACTAATAGGCTTTGGCCTAATCGTATCAATACCCTCCCCTAAAAGAAATAACTTGTCCTCAAGTGGAAAATCTGGGAAGTTTTCTTGTATTGTAGCAGCCAATTCCCAAGTGCATTCATGTAGAGGAAGATCCTTCCATTTTACCAAGACTTCAACATGACTTTGATTAACTTTTCTGCTGTCAGTAATGTCTTCTGGCTGTACTTGTAACTCCAATTCTTCATTCAGCATAGGGGGTAAAGGTTGAGGTTGTTGCTGAGGTTTCAGAGCCTTCTTTAATAAGGACACATGGAAAACAGGGTGAATTTTAGAATGTGCAGGTAGAGCTAACTTGTAGACTACAGTACCCACCCTTGTGACCACCTGGTATGGACCATAAAATCAAGGAGCAAGCTTAGCATAAGGTCTTGAAGCTAAAGACTTCAATTTATATGGTTGTAGTTTGAGATAAACCCAATCATCCACTTGAAATTCTACTGCCCTTCTATGCTTGTCAGCCTGTTGTTTCATTTGATTTTGAGCTTTAGTTAAGTTGGCTTTCAATTCTTCTATTATAGCATCTCTATGGAGAAACATCTGATTTACTTCTTCCACTTTAGAAGGAACAGCACCTGCTTTCAACAGTGTAGGAGAATCCCTACCATACAAAGCTCTAAAAGGAGTCATTCCCGCAGAACTGTTGTAATTTGAATTGAACCAAAACTCTGCCCAATGTATCCAATCTAACCATTGCTTTGGTTTAGGCCCTACAAAGCATCTAAGGTATGTCTCCACACATCTATTAGCCACTTCAGTTTGGCCATCTGACTGTGGGTGATAAGAAGTGCTCAACTTTAGTTGGGTACCAGCCATTTTAAACAATTCTTTCCAAAATTGGCTGAGAAATAAAGGATCCCTATCAGAAACTATAGTAGTTGGGAACCCATGCAACCTAACCACTTCTTTCAAAAAGACAGTAGCTACATCTTTAGCTGAATAAGGATGTCCTAGTGTAAGGAAATGTGCATATTTTGTTAGTCTATCAATGACTACAAATATGGTATCCTTACCTTTAATTTTAGGAAGGCCTCCTATAAAATCCATTGAAATATCCATCCAAACTTGTGTCGGTATTGGTAGAGGTTGCAACAAACCAGCAGGGGCCAATGTAGAGTACTTATTTTTCTGACACACTTCACATCTCTCAACAAAATCCTTGATGTCTGCCTTCATACCTTCCCAAAATAAGAAACTAGCAATCTTCTTGTAAGTTCTGAAATGTCCTGAATGGCCTCCCATAGGTGTCTCATGGCATTCAGCCATAATAACAGGAATTCTGTTTGACAATTTAGATACCACCAATTTGTCCTTATAGTACAAAATGCCTTTCTTCAAATGGAAATCTGGGTGTGTGGTAGGCGCAATGATTAAATCTTGCATGACTTTTAACCACTTTGGATCTTGCTGCAATTCTTGAATCCAGGATTCAGATTCTGCCACTGTCAATATAGAAATGGCAGCATACATCATTCTCCTAGAAAGAGCATCAGCCACAGAATTTCCAGTCCCTGGTTTGTATTGGATTTCAAAATCCAATCCCACTAACTTCACATCCCATTTGAATTGTTCATCAGAAAATAACCTTTGTTCTGTTAAAAACTTCAAACTTTTCTGATCTGTTTTGATAATAAAATGCCTCCCCATCAGATAATGTCTCCATTTTTGTATGGCTTGGACCAAAGCCATTAATTCTCTCTCATAAACAGATTTTTGTTGTGCCCTTAAGGAAAGCCCTTCACTCCAAAATGCTAAACGCCTTCCCTCTTGCATCAAAACTGCCCCTAGACCTTTGCTGGAAGCATCAGTTTCCACTATGAATTCCATATTAAAATCAGGTATTGCCAACATTGGTAGAGATACCATAGCAGCCTTCAACTTTTCAAAAGCAGATGTAGCCTCTGCAGTCCAACTGAAAGAATCTTTCTTGAGTAAATCTGTCAAAGGTTTTGCTATCTTGCCATAACCCAGAATCAATGTGATTCTGATTAAGGTTTAGTATGGATCTTTATTGAATTGAATAGAATGGAAGGGATGGAAGAATTACAGAGGATCCCGCGATCTTGTTCTGGTTCCACAACCAGTGTTAACTTTCCCAATCTCTCTAACTCTCAATTAGAACTAACATTCTATTTATAGTATTCCTAACTGCTAACTGTTTTTGTACAGTTGTCAGAGAATTGCAATTAGGAAGGTTTCAACCAAACCTTCCTATTCCCTCTTCTATATACATTTTTACTAATAGGCTTTGGCCTAATCGTATCACTGTTTCACACAGAAGATTGAACTAGGGAATGGTTGCACCCTCCATTCTAAGCTTCGCCAATTTCACCTTCACCTCCTCCGAGGTGTTTTGCAACTCAAAATACATATCCACCAGTGTTATCCACCCTATGGGATCTTCACCGTCAAACGAAGGCAACTCAACCTGCTTCACAGCCATCTGATACTCCGACATTGTCTCTTCGCCGGTCTCAGACGACGTAATTCCTTTAGGTGTCTTATGAATTTTGGCGAACTTTTAACCCAAAGTTTTATGAAAATCGCCTTCCAATGTTAGTACCCATGCCTCCAAAGCTTCCATTCTATCTAACATTTTTGGTGGGATCAATTCTAAGTTTCCCTGCCACTTCCGTCATATTTGGCAGGTCGAACCAATGATAGATTCAACACAAATATAAGGATAAGGTTGTAAATTGTTCGATGAAATAACAGCCTTTTGCAACAAATGTGAACACCCCCTACTCACCAATCCTCTATCTCCTATTAACAGAATCACATGGGATCTGCCACCTCACAAACCAACATGATCATGATATGCAAAAGTAGTTTACTATCCTTCACTCTAATTTGGTAAAAAAAAAATCTTGTTAAATCATAACTCTATGATCACTATTAAATCCAAAACAGAATTTTCTCACTCAATCTTCCCAAACCCTCTCTCAACCTACATGCAAAACTGTAACTTGGAAGAAAGGGGAAAGGAACTCACTCTTTTCTAAATCTGAAAAGGATTTTTCTCTAAATTTTGGTTTGTTGAATAATTAATGGTTTCTATCTATGTTGTCAGTCACGGATAGCGGCGCGGAGCGTCCAACCCCAAAAATAGGATAGCGGGATTGCGGATAGCGGGATGAGCGCTATTGTGAAAACCAAAAACAATATATAGACTAAAGTACTAAACATAAAATACAAACAATAGACAAACATACTAAAAAATAGCAAAAATAAAGGGACAATCATAAAAACAGAAAGAAAAGTGGAACTGTGGAAGAAGAAGGAAAATAAAAACAGTGGTAGAAAAAAAAAACAGAATGGGAAGAAGAAGAAGAAGAAGAAAAATAAAAAAAAAAAACAGTTGCAAAAAAAAAATAGAAGCAGAGGAATGGAAACAGTTTGGGAAGAAGAAGGGAAACTGTGGAAAAGGGGAACGATCACAACAGTTTGGGATTTAAAATAATAATCTGAAGGAGGGGAAAGATCAATAAATAATAATATAATAGGGTTTTGAGTGAAAAAAGACTCAAATACCCTTAATGAAATTAAAAAAAATCAGCAAACCCTAAAAAACACAGTAGCGGGTCATGGACCCGGGTCACGCGCAAAGCGTCGGCGCATTTTGAGCGCTATTCGCGGCCGCAACAGGTGATGGCGTTTCACGGTGAAGAGCGGAGCGGGGATGGCCGTCGCCGCAACGCTATTCCGCTATTGCGGCGCTATTGACAACATAGGTTTCTATCTCTACTCCCCGTCTATTCTTTTGTTTAGGGAGATAAGTGGAGAGATTGTTGGAGAGGATGAAGATTTGCATACCATTTTAAGCTTGAATGTAAATATTTTTGAGGTTGGTGAATGAAGAATTTGGGAAAAAGTTTCACACCAAGGAAGGTTCAACTCATCACTAACTTGGGTGAACCTAATGAATTACCCCTTTTCTAATAAATTAATCTCACTTCTAGATGATTTCAAAACTACTTAGGGACTAATTCCATGGCTTAACCCATGACCATCTAATCACATGCCAGTAACTCCAACTGCTGTGCCATATATCCCCTTCATTGTATTGACTGTTTAATTTCAAATAACATTTCAGCTTACCTGCAAATCACCCAGCTTCCAAATAGGCTCTGCCTGAAAAACTTCATCCGACACCAATGCTCTGAGATCAGCATCAGTAATCCTCTGAGAAAAAATAAAAGTATGTTATCAGAACACATCCAACAGATATGGAACACAGTATTTCATCCTCCATCCTTGATTTTATAGAAAAAAGGAGGGACTACTGGTTTCATTTATTACTAGTTATATTAACTTCTCGTTATAAAACATTACTTATCAAAAAGACTTGCTAGAGAATTTAAAAGACTTTTTGGTTATAAAAAAATCTGCTGGTATTCAATCAGGATTTTAAAAGATTATAAATAATTCCTAAAGTGTTCAATAAAGATTTCCAAGATTTTTTAAAGAGGACAACAAAATCTGATGGTATTTAATTGAGATATTTCGCAACTTAAAAAATTATCTCTTGGTATTAAAAAATATAAAGAGTTTGATGGATTTTTTAGTAGAAAGGATTGAGACTTTTGGTTGAAAATATCTATACTATTCTCCTTCAACAATCTCGCCAAAACCCTTGAGACTCCAACAATATTTTATTTCCACCGATTCTTGCATCTCGAATGGCACATGTCAGGCGCCAAAACCCTTGAGACTCCAACAATATTTTCTTTCCACAGATTCTTGCATCTCGAATGGCACATGTCAGGTTTTTCTTTCTCACCCTTTTCTTTTTCTAATATGTTATCATTACCTCTAGTTTTGTTTTTTTATACAAATTGCCTTCTTTTTTCTATTCAAAAATAGATTTGTGGTTATTATAATTTTATTTTTTTGTCTTTAGATGAAATGGTAAAGAAACTCGCACACAATTGCGAGATCTCAAGTTCGAACCCAGGACATAGGACACAACCTAACAATATCGACAATTGTCAGTTGAACTAAACCTTAGAGATGTGTGGTTGTTAATTTTATTATTAAGTGATTATTATTATTAGTAGTAGTAGAAGGTCATTCCGTCAAAAACAAATTAGAAATATGTGGTAGTTATTTTTATTATTGGTGTATTTAGTGATCACAAAGGGGATTTACAACAAGGAAATAACAAAGGAAACGGGAGAGATAAAGATAGCTAGGAAGCTTGGACCATAGAAGATACTAATAAGTTGTTGCGCATCTTGGTGGATGCTATAAATGATAGATTACGAGATGCCAATGAGTCACTTAGAAAACAAAATGTAGAACGAGTTATACTTCGTCTCAATGCCAATATCAAAGTACCTAGAACTTATAGTAATTATTTAAGCCAAATGAAGTGGTTTAGAAATGAATATAATGGGATGTCAATATTATATCTTGTCATCCAATCTTGTAACTTTGAATTTTTTCTTCAAAATCCACGGGGTTCTTTGAAATCTTATAAATCTATAAAATATTTCAAAATCTACGTTATAGACCCATCAAAATCCTAATTATAAAATACTGATTGTAAAGTCTTTTAAAAAAATCTGAAAAGTTTATACACACAGTCTTTTAAATCTTCAAGACTTTTTTTGTCAAAATTGTCTTTTAAAATCCTAATCCAATATACCCCCTTAGACCCAATTTAATGACTAAGTCAATGCTAGCTAGATATAAGGCCTTGCATATTATAATTAGAAGCACTTTAAAGGGAAATAAAGGAAGTTGATTTTTGTATACCTTCTTTTGCTCAGCCACTGCTTTGAAACGCCAAAATAAACTCTCAACTTGGTCGTCTTTAAGTTCATAACCAAGCTGAAACAACAGAGTAAATAAATCATAAGAAAGAAAGATAAAAAAAGATATCCAAAAATTAGCTACAACAAAAATGTCTGGATACCTCTTCTAGGCGCTTTCTCAAAGCATGGCGTCCACTACATCATTAGGAGGAAAAGTGTTTGTTAGGATGAAAAAATAGATGAGCAGTCAAATTAACTGCACTACGTGATATAGAAAACCTATATTACCATCCAATTTAAAGACGATGTTCGTGTTAGTTATGAAGTTACAGAAGCAACCTATAGGTTTTTACTACCATGTCTCTACAAAATTGTAGTCAAAGTCAAATCTTAGTTTAATTAAATTTAATCATTTCAACTCTATTCACTGTGTCATGGTAATTGCAAACATCAAGACAATATATAAATATAATACTTAATTTAGGAGATGATATATTTTAAATAATTAGAAGAGAAAAAAGCATGCGTACAGGAATTGGCAGCATGTACAAGAGCCGCATAGATATAACTATTTTGGAAATAAATAAGGATTAAATAAGTTTTTAGTCCCTAAAAATATACTATATTTCGTTTTTAGTCCTTTTTAAAAAAAAAATTCAAACAATGAATGGTTCCTCAAATATTTTATGTCAATAATTTTAGTCCCTACTTTTAAATCAATTGATGAGTATTGTCTGAATTTTTCAACAATGTTTTGCAGACATGTTTAAAACATTATAAGAATTTCTCTCACAAAAATTTTGAATTTTTTTAACAGTGGATGAGTTAAATAGGATTTTTTATTTTTAGCACTTAAAAATTCATATATAATTAATCTTTCGTTAAAATTTCTAAATTTTTCTGAAAGAGATTATAATAATGTTCTATACATGTTTACAAAAAATCATTAAAAAATTCGATTGATACACATAAGTTGCCTAAAATGCAGAGACCAAAATTGTAAGTTCAAAATATTTGAGGGACCATTGTTTGAGAAAAGAATTTAGAGGACTAAAAACTATATATAGTATATATTTATAGATACCAAAAACTTATTTAACAAAAAAAATAAATAAAATACCTAAGCTTCCCCAACACAATACCGGCTTCATTGGTTCTTTCAAGCCCAATGTCCTCAGGAGATATGATTTCATATGTATTTTTGTGTTTAAGCATTCCATCCTACAACATAGTGATGAAGATAATTAGTTAATTCTGGTTTGGAAAACCACGCTAATACAGCATTTGTTATTGTTGAAAATTGAAAAATAAAAGAAAGAAACTAAAGAGAGAGAGAATAGTAAAGAAGAACATATATCACTTTGTTTAGTTAAGCAGAAAAATTGGAGAGGGAGAGGGAGAGAGAGAGAGAGAGACTAATCATGTGGGGCTCATGCCTTTTTGAGTCTTCGCGCTCATGGGAATAAAGTTGACAAGAGATCTTATTTTCTAATTTTGTTTAAACCATTCCAAAAAGGCAGCTACCACACTATAGTACTATATTATACTACTAATAATAAAACTAAATCCTCATAAAATTTGGTACATGGTACAAAAAAAAGGAAGCAGGTTTCTATTAGTATGTTTGGCGTCAGAAACATGGTCAGTCAGTTTATCTCCAATTATATCCAGCTGAGCATTGTCATAGATATTTACACACTTATTTCTACAGTACAGCTGAGCATTTAAGTATGGCGAGCCTGATGTATACATCAGGTTGGTTATTATGATAGACTTGATACATATTTCTACAGTATGTAAATATATATGAAAATCAATGCATACATCAGGTTTTTCTGTAATCTACAATATACTCGCATATAAGTAGCTGAAACTTGATTTCTATGTTTGATTTCTTGCAAGGTATCTCCTATAATCTACAGTATGCTTGGACATAAGTAGTTATCATAACAGCCAACCTGATGTATGCCACTTTCATGAGCAAATGCATTAGCTCCAACAAGAGCCTTGTGAGGCTGTAACTGCAAACCTGAGTACTCTTCAACCTATAGAAAAAGATACCAGTGAACCAAACAATCAACAAATACCTTTAAAAGGGGAAAAGAAACAACAGAAAGATATATTGAGATACTAAACCATCCTGCTTGTCATATAAATGTGCCTTGTATTAATTCCAGTGAACAGATTGTCAAAGACATGTCCTCCACATTTCAGGGCCATCACAACCTTGAAATAAAATAAAAAATGAGCTTCTGCAGACCAACAAGCAAAATCAATAATGTTATTGCATCAACCAAACAACAGAAGATTATCCATCACCTCTTCCAACGAGGCATTTCCAGCCCTTTCACCGATCCCATTAATTGTGACTTCCAGCTGCCTAGCACCAGCGCGTGCACCCTGGACGCAACCAAGATCAGGAGCATACAAATTATGAATCTAGCAACAAATATACCAGCAAAGACTAGAAGAGACAGAAATACCCACCTCTATGGTGTTAGCAGTAGATAAACCAAGATCATTCTGACAGTGGGTGGAAATAATAACATTCTCAACTCCAGGGGTATTAGCTTTTATATCAGCAATCAGTTTCCCAAATTCACTCGGCATGGTTATACCAACAGTGTCAGGTATGTTGAGCGTAGTAGCCCCAGCCTTAATAACTTCTCCAAGAATTTGATAGAGAAATTCCCTATCCGACCTGGTAACATACCCCACAGATCAAAAAACAGAACCATACGTATAATCAGTGTTGTTAAATAAAAGCAAGCAAACATGGCAGAATTATAACAAAACGCTTTTTAGTACAAAAAATTGTCAACAGAAACAAACAACTATTTTCAGCTATATGCAATTGACAATACTACATATACTAGTGAAAGAGTGAGTTGAAATGAATGAGATATAGATGAGCGAATACCTGCCAGCATCTTCAGGACTGAATTCGACATCATCGCAGCCTAAACTGCGGGCGAATGCGACCATACTGCGGGCTTTTTCGATGACCTGTTCTCTGGACATTCTAAGTTTGTACTCCATGTGAATGGCACTGGTAGCAATGAAAGTGTGAATCCTTGGCCTCTTCGCATATTTAACAGCCTCCCAAGCAGTTCGAATGTCCTTCTCGTTGCACCTAGAGAGTCCACAGATAACGGGAACGTAACCATTGTCGTCAACGTCGTTTCCGACTTCAGTGGCAATCATTTTGACGGCCTCGAAGTCGTCTTTAGAGGCAGCGGGGAATCCAGCTTCAATTATGTCAACGCCGAGTTTGGTTAGCTGGCGAGCAATGTCGAGTTTCTCTTTGGAAGTCATGGAAGCGCCGGGGGACTGTTCGCCGTCACGGAGGGTGGTGTCGAATATGCGAACGTAGGAGGGATCAGGGATGTGGTTAGGGATGTAAGGTGGACGGCGGCGAGGAGCTTCCGGTTGGGATTGGAATTGGGATTGCGGTTGAGAGGAGGAAGAAATGGAGAAATTGGGAAAGGAATTGCGCGGTTTAGAGGAATGAGGGAAATGGAAGCGGATGAGGGGTTGGTTGTGGGAAGAGGGAAAGGATGTGGTTGTTGCGGTGGTGGGAGAGAAAAAGGAGGCTCGAATTGCGGTGGCCATGGCAGTGGAATAGAAACCCTAAATGATTGCAATGGTGTGCTTCACTTCACTTCACTAGAATCGATAAAGTGATGTGGCGGATGGGATATCCTCGATGGCGGCGCTGTGATGTCGTGATTGAGTGCGTGCGTTGAAATTTCTCACAGTCAAACCTCCTCCTACCTACTCTTGATTTTCAAATCTTAGTTATTAATTCAGATATTTATAGACCCGACCACTACACCTTACTTCCTCGCTCACTTTTATTTTATATCTAAGTTTAGAAATATTTTTTTGACATAAAAGAATATACTATTTTTAATATTTTAAAATATTAGAAATTAAATTATTTATTTAAAGTTAAATAAAAAATTAAATTGGAAAAATAATAATAATTTAAGATTGATGTGTTATATGAAATAAAATAAAGTTTATCAAAATTTAGTTTTTTGTTTAAATATAATTTTAATTTATTAAATTTTTTAAGTTTAATTATAATTTTGGTATTTCTATTCTAGTTGAATCACGAAAATAGTCCTTCCATTTTAATTTTATATAATTTTAGTTCTCAAACAAGTCTAAAATTTAAATGAAGTGTCAATTTTGTGCATTTATTTAAGTTATATTATCTCAAGATCTCGTTGTGCAATAATTGTATTTTATATCTATCATCAGTGTGGTGTGGCTTACAAAAGTGATAGTTGATCAAATTATGAACCAAAATTCTGTTTGGAGACCAAAACTAAAGATAAATAAAATGAAATATTATTTTTGTGATTCAGCTAAAATAGAATAAATAAAACTATAATTAAACCAATTTTTTAATTGTGCAATTTTAACTTATAAAGTATTTTGACATTTTACATTTATTCATTTTTCAATTTCTTAATATGTGATTGAATTTAATTAAAGTCCATAATAATAACATACATACATTTTTTACACTTAATTAATTCCTTATTTTTATCTCTTTCATCTCATAACTCAACCCAATATTTTCTCAACATTTTTGCAATTAGGACGGATGATTTGGTTTTTTTCTATAAAATAAATATAGATTCACGAGTTACTATATAAATTCTCAAATTCCCATTCATGATAGTAACAATTGAGTTTTCATTACCAAATAGAGATGGTGGTGTGTTTTTTTTAAATAAGAAGGTTTAATTGCAGTTTTGGTCTCTCTATTTTAGTTAAATCACGAAAATAGTTTCCTCATTTTATTTCTCTCTAGTTTTAGTCCTCCAAACAAAATTTTGGACTAAAAATTGATGAAATGCCATTTTTTTTTTGCAGTTATTTAATCATATCATGCATCAAGATCTTGTGGTGCAAAAAATGTACATGAAATCTATTATCACAAATAACGTGGTGTGACTTAAAAAAATAATACTTCATCAAGATTTAGACCAAAATTCTATTTAAATGATCAAAATTTAGGAGAAATAAAATAGAAGGATTATTTTCATGATTCAACTAAAATATGATAATCAAAACTGCAATTAACTAAATACGTTGAGAGTTGAAAAGAAAAGAGATAAAAGAAGAGAAATGATTAGGTGGGATTCATGTATATTAGTATTATAGACTTCAATTAAATTCAATGTATACGGGTGAGAGACTAAAAAATTAAACATGAGTAAAATGTAGGAGTCAATATCACACAATTAAAAAAATTAAAGAATTAAAAATATATTTAAATTTATATTATTTTAATTTTACTAATATGTATACTCTAAAGATATGATGCACGAAATAATATACTTATATTTATATAACATTTGATAGTTTAGATTTTTGTGCATATTTTAAAATATAAATTAATTCCTTAAAAATGCATACAAGATGTCACGTAGAATTCCTTAAAAACCATACAAGATGTCATTGAAAAAGTTTTTTAAAAT